>VYZQ01038134.1:10533-20633 GCA_013400655.1 Mystacornis crossleyi
AATTACAAGTTTTAAAGCAGGTGTGTAAGTGCAGATGCAATATGGAGTGATGAGAGCTCCTTTACCTCCTAGTCTGCAATGATGACAGCAGAGAAGACTTTTCTTACTGGGCAGTTGATGAAAGTCACCTAGAAATGCAAGTGCACGCTTTCCTACAGAGAACAGTAAAATCCAAGGGAGGCTGGTACAACCTAAAAAGAACAGGTTTGTAAAAGCCTGAATACTATCCCCGTGCAGCTCCTGTCACCAGCTTCTTTGGCAGATTCCAGGTTTTGAGCTCTTCTAGCAAAACTGCAACATCACCCTGCTCATCACCCTCTCCCAAGTGGGTGCTGCAGTAGGTGCTTGGTTCTGCTCATGAGAAGTAGCACTGAATACTTTGGGGACTATGTACTTACCCTAACAACTACTCCCTGTCTTTTCCAGGAAGAGCCGATTGCTGCCAGGAAGCAATTGCAGAGACCAGTACTGTAGCTACCTTCGCTCATGTGGGATGGAGATGAATCATTAGGAAGTTCTGTACTGAAATTAATGTTTGTGCATGATAAGGTTATCTCTAATGCTTTAGTGAACTGACTGGATTTCTGGTTGCTATTTTTTTGTTGTTGTTCTTTTTTTAAAAAATAACTAATTTTTGAACAAAACATAAGACCATTTCTTTGTGAGGCTTGCTCAAAAACTGGAGGTTCATTTTTCAATGGCTTATGTGTGTGTTGTATGTAAATGGCAGGAGCTGATGTGAAGGCTTTCAGTATCTCATTAGTTGGGTCATTTGCTTATTGACTTTTATTTACAAAAGATAAATTAAATATTCAGATTATTTGCTTGGAAAACATAACAGGCTCTTTTCCCTCCTTCAAACACAAAAGCCCTTCCTTTCAAGGCGGGGTCCTCACATCAAATATTGCTGATGCTTATACAGGTGGATTTTTATTTCAAATTTCTGGAAAGGAGCAAGTTGCATGTAGGTAATGGTAGTTGTGAACAGTGTGCACTAGAACAGACCAGAAGCCTGGGACAGAAAGATGGGATGATGGGATTGCACCTGCAAGAGTTGCTAGTGCAGAGGAGGGATCCTCCCATAGAACCATCCCAAAGCAGTCTTTTGGGATTTAGTTATGAAGGTCACCCTGCTGGTAATGGAAGTTGTGCTGACATAAAACTATCCGTGCTGCTTTCTACAGTTGTTTCATAAATGCGCACAGCTGTGCCTACAGACAGGTGTGCAGCTGCTGCATGATCTACTAAAAGCTGTATTACAGATCGTGTTTGAAGTCAGCACATCAGTGGTCTTCTCTAATCTGCTAGATACCCCCAGTGTCAGCTGGGCTTCCAGGAGCAGTGCAGTAAAATGCTAATAGAAAACTACAGTGGTGAAAGAGTGCAATGGACTATTGCCATGGAAGCTGCTGCTGCAGGAATTCCCCTGAGGAGAAGTATTTGCAGTCCCACAGCTAAATAATGTGCAGAGAATTATGTAAACTGACACAATACGATACTGCTTCAGCACTGACTCTGCTGCTTTAAGGTCTTTGGCTTTTGGAAATTATTTTAACCATAAGACCTTGTACCAGTGTTTTGGCAGGTTCTATTGGGTGTTGGGAAAATGGTGATTGGTAGGTTGCAAGATCTCAGCACAGAAATTAAGTATATACTTAAAGGTGTCAACATCAGCTGCAGTGGGCTTTATTCTTTGTAGTTCTCACAGCTTGAAAGCTTTATAGCTTTAAAACATGATGGTAAGCACAAAGAAATACTCTCTTAATTAAACAGTTTTTTGCCATGGCTTAAATCTACAGCAAGCCACACTTCCATGGGAGACTGCCACATGTCTGGCATGTTCTCGTTCTCAGACCAGTGCTCTTGGTGGTACAACATACATTCGGTCAGTGGGAAAGGTGTAAGACCTGCACGCTTGGTCTCTTGAAAATATAGTTGTTCTTCTACAGCATCTTATCACACAAGGTCATCTACTGAGTGACAAGTCAAAATTCTTTACCCTTGGTATCCTAGTCTCAATGCCCCACTGAAGTTCTTCACCTTTTCCAGGCTGAGCTGCCATCACACAGTAGTATGGAGGAGGAACGGGCAGGGTGCCTTGGTTGTCACCCCAGTCTTTGGAAGGTCACCATCACATCAGGGGAGAAGACTGTCTTGTGTTTGGTGGAACAGGTGCATTACTTGTCCCTTGTTCCCCTGTAGCAGGTTGCCCTGCTACACTTAAAGCTCAAGGGTTTTGCTATAATGTTTAAAAAACTGAATGACAGTCTGGATCCAGTACACAGCATGGAAACAAGCTGAATTGCAGCAAGTTCCTTAGTTTTCTAAATACTTCATTAATTTTACAGTTTAATTTAAATTTTACTGTTTGATTTGCTAAATAAGTTCTTTATTTAATTTATTTATTAACTCAGTGCTGTTTGCTGCGGAGGCCAGGGACTCTTAGGACCAGAGTCAGCATGGAGCAGCTCTGTGCTGGTTTTCAGTCCACTTTCATTTGTCCTTGGATTGCTTCTAGACACAGTTCTTAATGCTCTCTATGGATAGAAGTCAGACTGCAGTCTGTGGATCGCTTTATTGCTGACGCTGTGAAGAAAGCAATCCTTTTTAGTGCCGGGGAGGGAAGAGAAAGTGGCCTTTCACAGAAGCTGTTTGGAACAATTTTTTGACTACGGTTATTATGTGCAGACGTGGAGGCATTGTCAAAGGCTTATTTATGAGGTTGGAAGAGTGCAGTCAAATCACACTTTGCTAAATAGCTTGGAATAAACTTACTGAAACTAAATGTAGAGCAGAAGTGCGGCTACTTAGCGCCCATGCAAGGGTATAAAGTAAGTTTCTGTAAAGGTGACCTTGCAAAAACTTACCCAGAAGCATGGGCTGCTGAGAGCAAGCCCTTAAAGTCTAAGAAGAGACCATAAGTCTAAGAAGAGACCATATTTGGAAGCATCATTTTTTCTTTCTTCTTTCTAAGCCAAGAGTGTCTGCTTGGGAGTTGTTGACTTTTTTTATTTGCCTCCTCCTAGGTTGTCTCTCAGGTCCAAGCAGTGCCACAGTATGGATCATGTTTTCATCACATATATTGAATTCTTGTGCAAGGCAGTCATTAAAGGAAACTAAGATTTGTTTACCAAAATAACAGATGCAGACATCTGCTTGCCCAAAATACTGGTCAGAACCACAGCTGGTATAAATTAGGATGATGCCTTTGATTTAGCAAAGTAGGCCTGTCACTGAAGCTTTGGTAGCTTTTCTGATGAAGATGAACAAAAACATGTGGCATAATATCCTAAAGACCAGGATACTTGCTGCCCAGTTCCTACAGGAGAGCGGTCTCTGAAATAAACTGGAATAAAACTCAGAAAATAAGTGTTACGTGAACTTACTTCAAGCTGTCTTGACAGGCTTGTCGTAAGGCCGTCAAACCAGCTATGGTTTGAGGATGGTCTGATGTACGTTTCCAGGCCATTAAGAATAGAGCTGAAATGAAAACTGATATTCTGGCAAGCCAGATAAGCTCCAATGCTTCCAAAGGTTACATGAGGAAACTTAGTGTAAACAGAAATTCTGAAAAACCTCACTTGGGAAATACTAAAACATCATTTTTTCTTTCCTTGCTTTTTTTTTTTTAGCTCTTTGTATTGCTCTCTACACATTGAAAAAGATGAGAAATTGTTTTAACTGTCTGTCATATTTTATGAATTGACACCTTCCATGAAGACATCATGATTTTTTTGATGGATGTATATATTCTGATGAAAGGCTTTTGTCAGCGTTTTTTGATGTTCTCTAAATAAGACCCAAAAATCATGTTGTGCACTTTTGCAAAGGTAACTTGTCAGGAATATAAAACAGTCTCTAATTGCTTGGACTTAGGAAAAGGGAATCAATTGGCTTTTCAAACCCTGGTTTTTGAAGGCTGTACCATATGTTGAGGGAGAAAGTACTTCCCAACGGCCAAAAAAAAAATGTTAGTTTCTGGACTGATTTTTCTTAGGTATGTATGTGTGTATAATACATTTAATGTGCTATTCTCATGGGTGGCTATAAATTGTTAAATTTTTCCTCAAAGAAGACAATAAAATTACTTCTAAATTCTTTAACTGATACTTCTACCACTCCTATTCCTGATTTGGGAGTATTGTCTGGCAAGCTATTAATGAAGTTGCATTAATTTCAAAGTCAGCCATGATTAGCTCTGCACAAGGTTTGTTTACAAACCGCACAATTTGGGTTATCATACATATGGTAACACCTGGGCCTGTCAGCATAATGGGATATTTTATCATGGACCTCGACTGCAGTTTGAATGAGAACAGAGTCTTTTGTACAGCAGAGCAAAAGAACTTTCTTTCACTGCATTTTCTTCTTACATATCTGATCTATCCTACCTAAAATAACGATGCTTTTGACCTTGTTAAGATTTGGATGCTGTGTTGTAAGCAGTGATAGGTTACAGTATGTTTTGAAACTTTCCATCTTTTGTCCATTTATTCTGAGTTTGTGTTTCAGACTTTATTCTGGGTCTGTGAACTCTGAGCTACTAAATTACAGGTTGGTAATCAGAACAGAAAAAATTGGAAAGGATGCATGAACCTTTTAAAAATGATCTCAGATTACTTAATTCTGCAAACCAGTTAAGTAAGGAAAAAGCATTTAATTCACTTGGAGTTCTTATTTTTTTTCTTAATGCGTTGCTCAGTGAGGAATACTAGAAATGGAATAAAGCAGGGGGAAGAATGTGACCAGTGGGGAATCCATCTAAGAGAGAAGACCAGAGATTGTAGGAGGACATGCAGGGGCTGCCTGAAGTTCCACCTGAACTTCTTCTTAAATCTTTCTGGGTGTTCTGCAGTGGATATGTTTGCTGAGAAGTTGAGTGTACAGCCTGCACTCTTGCTAGACATCAGAGCCAGCGAGGCAGCTGCAGTTTGCCCTGAGCCGAGTTGAGCCGAAAGGGGCTCTGCGATGCACACACTCTGAGGGCGAGGTGCCAGCCTCTGCTTCACAATCGTATCCCCAGTATGGACACACAAATGGCTGTTCCTGCTTAGTTTGTTCTTTTTTTTTCATTTATTTTGAGACTATTCTTAGAAATGGAGATGTCTCTCTGGGGGAGACGTTCCTTCTGAGTGCAAAATAGAAAATGGAATCATCTAGTCAAAACAGCAGTAATGACTTGCAAGGTGGTTACTGTGGATAGCACGCGCAAGTTTTTGCTGGCAGACAGGGTGAGAAGGAGGAAGAGCTTGTGTATTTTGTATCGTAACAGAAGTTGTTTGTTATTTTCCACGTCCTACAAGGTCACTTAGAGCAAGCCCAAAGTTCTGGTGCTGGCGTGTGTGCTGCCCAGTCAGAACTTTACTCAGTAGAGCTCTGTCCCTGTTCTGACTGTGCACAGAATACTGGGTCTGGCTGCATGTTTGGACACTCCAAGAGTGCTTTTGCGCCCTGTCTCTGTAATTTGTATGGGAAACGCTGATTGGCTTTTAAAGCAAAAAACCCTATGAAAGTAAATATATTCTCCATGCACACACACTCAATAGCAAAGGGGAAAGAAAAATCTGAATTTTACGTACAGTCATATAATCTTTCTGAGTATGGACAACTGGACAAAGCTGCTCTTTCATCTGACTGAGTAAAGTTTTGAAAGGTAAACAGTGTATGTATGAAACACTGAACTCCTTTTGTATCAGTATTTCTGGGTGAGTGCCATTGAAGTCAGTGTAAAAATCCTTAAAAAGTACAAATTAGCTATTTAAGTTCCTTATGCAGACGGTTGGCTCTCTCTATGGGATATATTTGTGTACTTGGGTAGAAAGTATTATTTGAATATTTTAGGTTGGTCATTAACTATGCAAAACTCAATTCATGTTAAAAATTCAGTTCTTTTCCTGGTGAAGTTCAATGTTGCTCTTGTTATATTGTGTATTAGTAAATTATGAATCAGTTGTGCTCACTTTGCCAATAAAGGCTGTGTTTTAAGACAATGAGATTATACAGGGGCTTTCATAATTTTATTTAATCAGCAATTATGTTGATGTTTGAGTCAGAAAGTGATTCAGCTTGCTTTTTTAGAGCTGTGTGGGTTCTGCATGACCAATGAGATAGGCAGCATGCATATTTATTTCAGGAAGGAGAGGAGGTAGCAGGTTCTCTGTGGCTCAAGCAGGACTGCTGGGTAAGAAAGGACTGTCATATCCAGTATATCTGTCGGGTTTCCACTTATCAAGGTAAACTTGTGCAGCTGCTGAAAATTTAATTGCACCAAAATTACATTTTTGTGCTTCTGAGTGCTCTCACCTCAGTAAAGATGGAGTCCAGCGTGTACCTACTGTCCATATCCACAAGTCTCAAGATGAACATATTTCACTTTGTAAGACTTAATGCTTTATGAATTCTTTTTTGCTGTATACGGGATTTAAAACATTGCCCCTACTTCCAGCTTCTGCCCCTACTTCTTAAATTCCCTTCCAGTTTTGTTTGGAAATCAAAAACTTTCTCTGTGTGCTACCTGGAAGGTTGCCTGAGCACTGGAGTTGAGTTCAATAGCTAGTCAAGATTTCATATATAACTAGGAATACTCTCTGTTCCATGTGTTGTTATCAGAAAGCCATACCTACTGTAGAACATAAAAACTTGATTAAGTTATGGGAAAGTATGAAAATACAGAATCATGCGCAGAGCATCTTTTGTGAGCTGTAACAGTCAAGCCAGGGCTAGCAGAAAATAAACCTCCTGATCAAAAAAAGAAAACTTCTTGTTAAGAGGCTTTATTATTGCACTAGCAGTTAAGATTAAGTAAATATATCTATCCTAGCCCCATAGTTTTCATTTAATAATGAAAACCTTTTATCATTTAAACTGAAATTTTCTCTTCTGTCCTTACCGAAACATGGTTTGCGTGGGACTCTTTCCTCTGGTCTTACAATATAGAGGAATGTGCTTTCAACTGAAAGTTTCTCAATCTCGCAAATTAAAATTGGAAAGTAATCTTTAAATAGATGTTTTTTCTCCCACTGCACTTATTAAAAAAAAATCCAGTTTTGTTTGGGTTTTTGGCATTCTTTGCAGTCTGAAGGTTTGCTGTTTGAAAGTCTTGATGCTATTTTTGCTGTCCTTCTAGTAGCTTGAGTTCACCAGAGTGCACCCAAACATTAAGGCTTAAGAGCAAGTCCAACCACAGTATTTGCATAATTCCTTGTAGTTCTGTTTCATGGAAAATTTCTGCAGACTATAGTTGTTGCTGTAACTCGGACTGTGAACTGAGATACAGGGGCACTGGAGAATGCGACACGACAACATGGTAGCGGATCTTTGCAGAGCCAGGTTGTGGAATGGTCAATCTCATGCTCTGATCCAGCTGGGAGAGCTGATGCTGAGATCCAGGCAGCCTTTAATGCAAGAATGATTGCTCTTGTTAGGCAGAACTCCAAATGAGAAGCTGTATGCCTTCTCCTTTTGGTTAGGAAGAGTGTTTCAGACAGTCCCAAGGCTGAAGGCTGCTGGACTAAGGTGCGGTATTTCTTGGATCCAACTCTTGGGATTATACTCACAACACTGTCTGTATCATGGGGTGTAGAGCTGCTTTTAAATGCTCCCCTGTGCAGTGGGTTTGGAGAGGCTGCTCCTCTCAGGGTATTGGTTTTCACTGCTTATGTAGATTAGAGAATGTCCCCTGCCCTTACCTGGTGACTAAAATACTACCACGAGATCCAAGCATGAAAACTACTACTTTTAGAAAGGAGCTCGGTTAGTTTGTGGGAGGAATTAGAGAGAGGGGGCTGTAAAGGCTGCTGTCTGCATCCCTGGTATTGCAGGTTTGATGTTCCTAATTCAGCTTAATGTAATCTGGTGTCTGACTGGCTAACCTTGTAACACTGATACAGAGCTGCCAGCCCTTAGAGCCTCCTTTTTGGTTTTTTCGCCCTCCTCTTATGGAATAGTTGAAACTGGCAGAGAAGGTGCAAGATCAGTGAAATGCTGGAGTAATGACAGCATGGGACTGCAAGGCTTATTACATTATTGGAGGAAGAGGACCACTGCATGCATTGTAGTGCTAAAAATATTCCCTGTGACGTGGGACAGTGACACAAGCCACATGGCAGCTGTGACTTGTTCTGGTAATGTGCTTCCTTGGGGATGTCAGAGTGCAGGATAAAACTCCAGTGTGGTGGCAGAGACACAAAACTCAAAAACACATAGACATGACCTGTACGTGGCTCTGTGTGGAGCAGAGGCAGATTTGAAAGTCACAGAATTTATGACAATGAACTAGGCAGGAATTAGAGGTACAAGAGAAAAGGTGGGATCATGTTCTAGAGCCTAGGAATCATGTCACTGGGATGAGAGCAGCGCTATCTCTGGAGGACTCACACTCCCCTTCCGGCCTGTTTGGAGGAAGGCACTGCTTTGACACACATGGGCAAATAAAAGGCTATCCAGGAAAAGACCAAAATAGCTGCTGAGGATAAAAGTTGCAGGTAATGTGTTAGTGGAGAAATAAAATACGTGCTTGTCTCACAGGCCTGCATGCTACAAACTAATGAGTGTGCAGAGCAGAGGAAGAAACTTTTCAGAGCATATAGTATCATATAGGAGGAAGAATATGGGGGAGGGAGGGGAAGCTTCCTGATAGAGTCTGTCAGACAGTGGGTACATGCTGTCATTTGCATCAGAAAAATTAATCATGCTTTTAATTCCTGGTGTTGGACATGCCTTGTGGTGGTCAGGAGTGTGCCTATCTTTCCTTCTCGCTTTTATCCTAGGTCCAACACGAAAAATGCCCCTGACTGCCAGTGCCATGGACTTTTTTCAGCTCTTTGTCCCTGACAATGTACTAAAGAATATGGTGGTCCAAACCAACATGTATGCCAAGAAATACCAGGAGAGATTCGGTAGTGACGATGCCTGGATTGATGTCACCTTGACGGAAATGAAGGCCTTCTTAGGCTACATGATATCAACCAGCATCCACCACTGTGAGTCTGTTCTCAGCATCTGGAGCAGCGGCTTCTACAGCAACAAGAGCATTGCACTTATCATGACACAATCACGGTTTGAGAAGATTCTGAAGTACTTCCACATTGTGGCCTTCCGCTCGAGCCAGACAACGCATAGCCTCTACAAAATCCAGCCTTTTCTGGACTCTCTGCAGAATGGCTTTGACTCTGCTTTCAGACCTTCGCAAGCCCAGGTAAGAGGTAATCTGTTTGCAGGGAACATCTGACCTGTGCGCTCTGGTTGTCTCACTGTGACAAAAAATGCACAGCACAGCTGCCTGGGGAAAGAGCTGGGGCTTCACAATGTGAAGCTCTGCTGTGGTGCCTCCATGAAACGAGAGAAAGCAGCACTGTCCTGTGCAAGTGCTCATCTGTGTCTGTCAGTGCAGGCACCAAGCCTGTTTCAGTGGGAATGATGCTCTCCGAGCTGGAGCTGTTTGCATTCGTGGCCTAAACAAGCCTGGACGCTTCTCAGTGAGGCTGGCACCAGTAGGTTTTCCTATCCTGCGGATGGGAGGTTGCAGGCTGTGCAAGGGCAGAAAGGGCAGAGCTGGTGCAGCTGGGCTGGAGGGAAGACCGATAGCTGCTGCTGCTGCAGGCTGAGTTGGATGGAGGAGTTGAGCTTGCTGAGTGACTGTCCCTTACCTTAGCAGTAGGTGCTTGCTGTATGGTCCAATAACACCTTCCTCACAACTGGAAAGGGGGACAGGTGAAAATCTTTTCATATTCATCATACTCTCTTTAAAGTTTGTTCCATATAAATGATCTGCTTTTGAAGCTGTGCTACTGGTCGTGTTCAGAAGTCTGGAAAGAAAAAGGAGTAAGCATGATGATGCCTTAGGTTTTAACTTCTGTACTTTTCAAATCTTGTATTGCCTAGTGTGTAACTCTGAAGTCTCTTACAGCTTGTTAGCTGCTCTCTTAGACTAGAGAGACACAACAAAGCTTCTCTGAACTTGCTATTCAAGGACACTCAGGCTGTCCGAGGCCTAAAGGTGGAAACTAGGACCAGGAGAGAGGTGAAGAAATGGAAGAGAGCTAAAGTTTTAATTGGTGAATTTATGCTGATATGCAAATGGACCAAACCTATAACAGTGT
>VYZQ01038137.1:0-19487 GCA_013400655.1 Mystacornis crossleyi
CAGGGCAGCGGTGGAGTCACCACTGCTGGAGGTAAAAGCCGTGTAGAGTGGAGATGGGGTGCTTGGGGACATGCTTTAGTGGTGGGCTTGGCAGTGCTGTGTTAGTGGTTGGATTCAGTGATCATACAGGTCTTTTCCAACCTAAATGATTCTGATTCTAGTACAGAAAGAAGTTAGAATCCTGTGTGTAAGGCGGCTCACGGCAGCCATGTATACGATGAGGGACATAGGAGAGGAGATAGAAGTCACCCTCTCTGGGGTCAGCACCCTTAGAGCTGCCGGGACGATGCTGAAATGTGAACAACACACAGAACATTGCACCCTGTTCCAGTTACCTTCAGCACTCACACTCTGAACTCGGTCTGAGCGACACCTCTTAAAAAAAAAAAAAAAAAGCTGCAGGGCTAAGAAACGGGCTAAGGCTGCATTCCCGTTATTCAGGGCTCTGGGGAGATAAAACTGCGACAACCGCGCAAGGGTGTGTTGCAGCACACGGCGCCGGAGGAGCCACACCGTGGGTGGATAGCGGGTCTGGATGGAGCGGGTTCCTGAAGCGCCGGCGGTGCAGGTGCGGCTGCCGGGACCGGAGGAGGGGCCGGGAGGAGGGACCGGGAGGAGGGACCGGGAGGAGGGACCGGCAGCCCCGGCCTGGCACCGCCCCGGAAACCGCNGTATCGCATATTAAAAAGTTTCTTCATGGGAAGGGTTGCCAGGCATTGGAACAGACTGCCCAGGGCAGCGGTGGAGTCACCACTGCTGGAGGTAAAAGCCGTGTAGAGTGGAGATGGGGTGCTTGGGGACATGCTTTAGTGGTGGGCTTGGCAGTGCTGTGTTAGTGGTTGGATTCAGTGATCATACAGGTCTTTTCCAACCTAAATGATTCTGATTCTAGTACAGAAAGAAGTTAGAATCCTGTGTGTAAGGCGGCTCACGGCAGCCATGTATACGATGAGGGACATAGGAGAGGAGATAGAAGTCACCCTCTCTGGGGTCAGCACCCTTAGAGCTGCCGGGACGATGCTGAAATGTGAACAACACACAGAACATTGCACCCTGTTCCAGTTACCTTCAGCACTCACACTCTGAACTCGGTCTGAGCGACACCTCTTAAAAAAAAAAAAAAAAAGCTGCAGGGCTAAGAAACGGGCTAAGGCTGCATTCCCGTTATTCAGGGCTCTGGGGAGATAAAACTGCGACAACCGCGCAAGGGTGTGTTGCAGCACACGGCGCCGGAGGAGCCACACCGTGGGTGGATAGCGGGTCTGGATGGAGCGGGTTCCTGAAGCGCCGGCGGTGCAGGTGCGGCTGCCGGGACCGGAGGAGGGGCCGGGAGGAGGGACCGGGAGGAGGGACCGGGAGGAGGGACCGGCAGCCCCGGCCTGGCACCGCCCCGGAAACCGCGGGGAAGGCGGCAGGGCCGCCATGGGCCGGGCAGTGACCGTGGCCACCTGCGCCCTCAACCAGTGGGCGCTGGACTTTGAGGGCAACCTGGAGAGGATTTTCAGAAGTGAGTGCCGAGATGGCTGGTTGCCCCCGGCCGTCAGGAAGCCTCTCCCGCTCCCTCCCTCCCTCTTTCCTTCCCTGCCTGCCACGGGCGCAGCAGCGCAGCCCGCGCCTGTTTCACGCACTGCGCTCCCAACACTTTTCCAGGTATCGACATCGCCAAGAGCAAAGGAGCCCGGTACCGGCTTGGTCCAGAGCTCGAAATCTGGTAAGGGCGCTTTGCTGGTGCTGGATTTGGTGCGATTCCGGTTAATTGTGGAAGAACAGTCAGGAAGAGCATCAGCCCCGTGGTGCTGCAGTGCCCAAAGCCGTACTTACAGCATGCGGCTGTCGGTGCAAAGAAGAGCACTGTAGGTGTGAGCACAGAGTTGGGCCTCTTGTCTTGGAAACCTGACTGGTAGCGATAATTTTTGTCCTATTTCAGTGAGTTTTCCTTCAGGGAAACTACAGTACTTTGATTTCTGCCTGGGCCCAGGCTGCTGTCCTTTGAAAGACTATATCACTCGCATGGGGTGATATAAAACACCGCAGAGTTTTAAATGCTGTAAATAGGGATGATGACAGCACTGCTTCTTCGTTTTCTATATAAATTACCCATGTGGGTGAAATGTTCCCTGTCTGAAGTAGTTTTAGTTCTTTGGCTCTGGTGCTGATCTGGCTGAATTTTGATTTCTCCTTGTTTTTATACGCAGTGGTTACGGCTGCTCAGATCACTATTATGAGTCAGACACACTCTTGCATTCGTTTCAAGTTCTGGAAAAGCTCTTGGAGTCTCCAGCTACTCAAGATATTATCTGTGATGTGGGAATGTAAGTTTTTTTTGGTGTACCTGTGCTGAAGGGGTACATCCTTAGGGAATGCTGCTTGTGCCATGTCTGGATAACGAGGGCTCTGCACCAAACTTTCAAACGTATCTTAGGAACTGCACTACTTTTCCCCTTTTAATTACCATGATCAGGACTGCAACATGCAGAAAGCTTTCTGAAAGATAATCCTTTCAAAGATTGCTGGTGGCTGAGCCCTTCAGGAGAGAAATAGGATAATTACAGTTATATATTTGAGATGTTAATGGCTGGGCCATACTGGCACAGGTCAGACTTTGTGTGAGGTGTAACTCAAAGGGCTTTATAAATTGACTGTCTTGTAGGAATGTGGGGGCTGCTTTGACTGACAGACATCTTAAAGCAACATAAGTGTACGTGAAAATCGCTGAAGCCACTGCGAGTCTCGTGCTAACAGGGAATGGTGGTAAATTATGTCTGTAAAATTAACGTGTTAGTATTGATATAAACGTGTAAAGCTAGTTTGGTTTTGAACTGGGTTGGCAGTATTACAGGAGGCCATGTTTGATTAAATAACCTGGCCCAGCCACGGAGAATCTTTTGGTCTGCTTGTGTTCCTAAGGCCCAGGTACTAGTTGATATATCTGAGACTGACAGCACAGTCAGTAACTTTCAAATAACTACTTTAACTAAAAGTTAGAAGCTAAAACTTGATATATTGTTTTGCTTGATTCCCTCTAGTGAGGTCATACAAATAGTTATTACACAGTAAAGTAGATCGTGTAGCTTTTTATAATTTCATTTATTGAATGTAGTCACTGTTAATTTTGCTTCTTTTTTTCACAGGCCTGTTCTGCACAGGAATGTTCGCTACAACTGTCGAGTGATCTTTTTAAATAAGTAAGTAATTCTTGATGTGTTTTGTGAAGTAACACGTTATCTTTTCAGACACCAGTTTGGCCTTCAAGCAAGATTCTTCAGTGCTATGTAGAGTGGTGGATTTATCTTCCTATTTGCTAAATTTTGAGAGAGACAACTAAGGTTTTTCATTATCTATTTCTTCTTTTCTGAATTTGTAGAAACTAAATTCCCACTGCTTTCTGAAGGAATTCGGAAAAACCCCTGAGTCTGCAAATAGAAACTTTAAAAATGTTACTTTATAAAAGATAAAAAGGAGTTAATCAGTATTCATATATAGCCTTGTTTGGCTGTACATCATGTCTTAACTCAGCTTTTCTGTTTTGTTTTATGATTTAAGGAAGATTCTTCTGATCAGACCAAAAATATCACTGGCAAACGGAGGAAACTACAGGGAACTTAGATGGTTCACCCCATGGAGCAAAGCAAGGTATGCTGGCAACTGTTACAACTGTGTTAAAAAACACAGCTTGCTGTTTGCAGCCACAGCAGCAGGGTCCAAATATCTACAGCAAATCATCGCTGGCTGCTAGAGGGAGAGCAGCAAGACAGAGTCAGCCCAGCTACATGGCTGCAGCTTGGTTAGGAAGCTTATTTATTGAGCACTTAAACTCTGTGTTGCTGAGCTGGAAGACAAAGTGGGGCAGCCTGATCCTACAACCAGTGTAAAGTGTGACTTTCCTGGTGTCTGCTTTCTAAGAACACCCAGCTCAGGACTGGACGGGGCTGTGTGTATCTGCTGGATTGCCACGTCCCAGTACTGAACTGGCAAACGCTGAAATGGATGAGCTCTGTCAGAGCTTTAACAACTGCAGGGAATAAAAGTTACCTACCTTGTGATGCTGCAGAACACTCCTGGCACTCATCTCTGATGCTGTGCACTCATCCTGCAGTCAGGGAATGCCTCCATTCCTCCAATTCGAGGGTCTCAGTAAAGCACTTCTGGTCCGTCCTCTGAGTCCCGGTCAGCTCTGAGCTGCTCGTGTAGCAACCCTGCAAAAAGAGAAACTTCCATCTGGCATTTGGCTTGCATGGTGTGTTCTTTGTTAGCTCTGCTTTCTAGCCTGGAGGGAGCATTGCTAACCATGCCTTTTTGAAGAACAGATGTTGCTATCTTAAAATGTTGGCATTTCTGATTAATTCCACAGAAAATACGAAGGTATTTTTTCGTTTTTAAAACACACACAGCCCTGTACAACTTCAATACTGTTTCTTTAACCAACATTAGAAGGTGAGATGAGAACCAGTTTTCATGCTGTGATTTGTGCAATGATGTATTCACAATCTATAAACTTGATTTAGGCATGTGGAGGAATATTTTCTACCCAGGATAATTCAGGAAGTGACTGGACAGGTAAGTTGTTCTTTTTTAACTTTAGCATCTTCCAGATCCAGCAAGTAAAAACTGTAGTCCCCAAAATTCTACTGCAAGTTGTGTTGTACATTCATATGTTTCGTGGTGTTTCTAAGTTAAATTGAATGAGAACATAATTAAACCTTATTTATGTTAGTATGTGGCAGCAGAGCAAGTAAATTTTAAATCTGCCTCACTTATTTGTACATACAGAACCTTGACTGTCATATTTTGCACAATTTTGGTACTGAGTTTATCTCTGCTTGAGACTAGAATTGAGTATGTGTTTTTAGGCTAAAAAAAAGTTAAATTAAAAAATAATTTAAACCTTGTTAATTCAGAAGGATCTAAAATTTATGTTGGTTCCCACTAAAGCATAAGTGTGATTCCTAGCAACAGACAGTTTCTGTTTTGTAGACTGTTTAATTCCCATCCTTAAGGAAAGCACTGGATCTGAATACAACTGAAATTACACCACAAAATTTCAATAGTCCAGAAATTTGCATTTCAGGGCTTCTTCTACGCAGATGTGGTATAAAATGAAAGAAGGTATAATGTGATTGGTACTGTGTCACTAATTTTGCATAAGCGAGCACTCAATTTTTGTATTTTCTTAGGATTTGTAGTTGAGTTTTTGAATGGAATCGCTTGTTCTACTGCATGTGTGTAAGAATTTTCTTGTTTTTCCTCAGGAAACTGTTCCTTTTGGGGATGCAGTGCTAGCAACCAAAGATACCTGCCTAGGGGCAGAAATATGTGAAGAACTTTGGGCACCAAACAGGTAAAGGAGAAGAGAAAATAAGAAGTAGACTAAAACGTACCCTGCAGCTGCCTGAAATAAATGTTTGAGACCATCTGCTTATTATTCTTCTATGTAATTTATCTTTCAGAAAGTGCCAGTAAAATAAAATATAATTAGGAGCAACGAATACATCATGGGAAAGACCTCACTAGGCTAGGTGTAGGATGGCAAAGAAATGTAGGTGGTTAAGCTGTATCAATTCGAAACAGAGGGTAGGGGGAGAAATACCAAAAAGAAGCAGAATGAAAAGAGTGACCTAAGGAAACAAATGACAGGAAACGCTAGTGCTCACATTCCTGATGTTTTTCCAAATCTTCCAGTTACGTTAATTTCCTTGTAATTGCAGCAGGTGTGGTGTGTCAAAGATGTGATATATTTTTTTTGTATTTCTTTCTTATGACATTGGAAAAAGAAAAAAAAAAAACCCAGTAAAAATCTTCTCCTTGTGGTTCTGTTTTTGGATTTACTAAGAGACAAGGAAAATGGGACAGCTGACCGTGCGATGTATATCCAAGTTGCCCTTTCAGACCAAGATTATGTTATTCTCTCTTTTTTTGGGACCTGGCCTTCTACAGAGTGGAAGGCATTTCATGTAGAACAGAATGAGCAAAAGCCCTCCTGACCTCTGCAGCCACTGCTGGTCTTAGACAGAAGAGTTGTGCAATGCAAAAAACCAGAAATTTTTGAAAGCCCTATCTTTGTTTGAGCTAAGGCATGCAGAAAACTGACAGTGCCACAGATGTTTCTGTTTGCCAGTCATTTTTAATGATATTTGCAGTTTTCACAGCACAGTAATGATTTATTTTTGTGCCTTTTGCTTTGACAGCCCTCACATTGAGATGGGACTTGATGGTGTGGAAATTTTCACCAACTCTTCAGGGAGTCACCACGTGCTGCGGAAGGCTCACGCCCGGGTGGATCTGGTGAATTCTGCCACAGCAAAGGTGTGCACTTTTCTACTTTGAAAGTTCTGTTTGTTTTAAAAATGAGAAGACATTAAGTAATTGGACTGTAATCCTGTCTAACAACGATGGGGACAAAAATAAAGCAATGAGTGTACATTATGCTGTGAAAAAGCTGCTTTGTCATTGCAATTTAACATGCTTAGCTTATATTTAACAGTATCTGCTCTCTCCTCTGATATCCAAACACAGATTCTGTCATCACCTTCCTGCTTTTCCCAACCTCAATTTGAACTCAGAATTTCATTTTAGAAGTGCAGCTCTCTGGGTTGAGGGAATGAGTCTTGCTCACTCCTGTCAGGAGTGAATCCCAGCCATAAATCATTTACCATATAAAGGGAGAGGAAGTTTGTAAGAAGGGAAGGAACAGAGAAATAACATTTTGATTTTTAACATCCCGTCAGGTGCTATATTCTGAACAGCTTTTTGTTTTTTTTTCCCCCTCGCATGTTTGTTTCCCTGGCAGAATGGTGGAATATATATTTTAGCAAACCAGAAAGGCTGTGATGGTGATCGTCTGTATTACGATGGCTGTGCCATGATTTCCATGAACGGAGAAACAGTTGCACAAGGATCCCAGTTTTCACTCGATGATGTGGTAATGTATTCACCCTATAGCTGCTAGTACATTTATGCTCAAAACTTCCCAGACATTCCAGACTCTAGGTCCATGTCTCTAGACTAAAAAGGGTGTATTTTAATTATGCTATTCAACTAGATCCAAGTGTTTTCCTAGTCAGATTACCTACAGTAGCCCTCCTGCTTTAGTGAGGAAGGAAGAACTGTCACAGTGGAAGAACTTAATGAAAACATTTTTGTATGCAATCACCCTGAGGAGGAGAGACCCTGTTAATATATATTCCCTTATCTAAAGGAAGAAAGGGCAAAGACTGCAATGTTCTAATTATGACCCAGTTTTGTAGACACAAGGTTTCACTCTGATTGCAGAAAAAAGTAGATTTGTCACCTAGGTTTCGTCGCATTACATGCCAGATCCATCTCTTTCCCCTGTAACGTTTCTTGCCTTTTCCTTTGCCACAGCTGATGCTGAATCTTTTGCCAAGCGTTGTTTATCTGTTTGTGTAGAGTGATCTAATGTTGAAAGCCTTTTCATAGGAGGTGCTGGTTGCCACTCTGGACCTGGAGGATGTTCGAAGTTACAGAGCAGAGATTTCATCTCGCAACTTGGCGGTAAGAACTCTTTGTGTTTGTAAGGTGTGCCAAGTTTGAATAGTTACTGAATGTAAAAAGTATTTGTGTTGTCTTGATTTTCACAGTATCTTACAGATCTGATGTTTTATAGGTATATGCTGTGTTAAAATTGGTGTCTTCTGAATTCTTCTGTACTATTGCTTAGGCAAGTAAAGTGAATCCTTATCCCAGGGTAAAAGTGAATTTTGCTCTGTCCTGTCCTGACGATGTAGCTGTTCCTACTTGTATCCCGATCCAGTGGAGACATCACAGTCCTGAGGAGGAGATCAGGTAATCAAACACTGAATCTGTTGCTCTAAAATTACTTTGATTTAAAAAAAAACAACCAAAACTCAAACCGAAGAAAGAGATAAACATAAGGTATTGTTTAGATTTAAATAAAGAAAGCCTCTCATTGGAAGACCACAGTAAATACGTTGACTTGCTTAGGTGTTATTCCCTAACCTTCTCAGAGCAATCATGTTCTGTAATTTCAGCCTTGGACCTGCATGTTGGCTCTGGGACTATTTAAGGCGTAGCAAACAGGTAAGAACAACTGGGTTTGTTTTTCCCTTGGCATACACAGCTTCTTTTGTGCCACAAGGACAATCCAAATTGTTATCCTGTGATCCTTGTTACCCAAACTGATGTTAGTCCAAGGTGCAATGTTTGAGTTTTTCATTGGTAGCTCATTTAGACTTAAAAATTGTATTCCAAGTCTGACTTCAGTATGCTCTGTGCACCTTTCCTTTAGGAACTGTGCCTTCTTGAGTGCAGCAGAGTGACATGAAGTAGTAGTTCAGTGTAATAGTAAAGTGTATATGAAAAATGTAATCCTTTTTATTAGCTTTTCTGTCTTACTAGAGGGTGAAGACAGCTGGAATTTTTTCTAGCCAAAGGGTTTTACACTGACCACTTGTTTGATTATCCAGTTGATGAGAGTTTAGGAGGATTTGCTCTGGGTGGTTTGTTTTGTTTTTCCCCAGTAGAATACAAACAGACTCGAACAAGGCACCTGTCACTCTTCTACAGGAGTGTGTTCCTGAGTAGTGCAATACATACTTTTTTCTAATTTTGCTGTGTGGAACCTCTTCCTTGCTCTGTTTTCAAGGCAGGATTTCTCCTACCTCTGAGTGGTGGAATTGACAGCTCTGCTACAGCTTGCATAGTGTATTCCATGTGTCACCAGGTTTGCCTGGCAGTCAAGAATGGCAGTAAGTAGATCTGTGTGTCTGTCCAGCCATACTCACTAATGCCTGTGAACAAGCTAATATTAGCTGGGTGCAGTAGCTGCAAGAGCTTATTAATGGCAGACCTTTTTTCTGTTGTTCTAATGGAGTTCTTTGTATCTCTTCAGAAACTCCAGCAAAAATGTGTGTCCAGATTCAGATTCTCTGAATTGGCTTAATAGTTTTCGTTTTGGGTTTAAGAGTTGGATGTGGAACTCAGACTAGTTTCTGTCTAGAATATTGTTAACTGTTGGCTGATGTAGTTTTCAGTTTATTCTGAAAATTTCCCCCTTCTAATAAAACCAGCTCTACAAAGCATGGTTAGGGATGGTTGAAGTTCTTAAACTGGCTTTAAGCAGACTTTATGCTTTTAGCTGAGTCTTTGTACATACTGGATTATGTTTTCTATGAACATTTTTCAGTAGATCAAAAGGATTAGTGTTTCTGTGCTCAAAATCAGGAGCAAACCCAGTAATTCTTTCATTTGATAGATGAAAATTTTTTTGAGGAGTTAGATGTAGTCAGGGACACTGTATGGCTTAACTGGAATACAAGGGATATACAAGATATTTGCATATCCTTGGTAGGAGGAGCACAGTAATTCCCACTGTTGTGTTTCTTCTGCTCTGTCCTCAGATGCGGACGTGCTGGCTGATGCACGCAGGATTGTGAATGATGAGACCTACATCCCTGAGGATCCTCGGGAATTCTGCAAGCGTGTTTTCACCACGTGCTACATGGCTAGTGAGAACTCCTCCCAGGATACCTGCGACAGGGCTAAACTGCTGGCTGAGCAAATAGGCAGGTACGTGCTGAGAAGTGCTGGGGAAAAAAAATCATGTTCTGGCAAGGACCTGCATCTGAAACATTCAAGCTCGAAAATGGGAATAAGTAAGAGAGCAATAGGAGATGGGTTAAGTAGGAATGTTACAGATTTATTACGTGAGTGTTAAGGTGAGGCAAACTTAAAAGCATTTGGCAAAGGACATGGAATTTTGGAAACAGACTCTGAGAAGCGTTATTCTTTCCTAAGTTTCTTCAGACCAGATCTGAGATTTTAGTGGCCTTAAAACCTCATTTCATGGGTAGATTTGTTTGGGTTTTTTTAAAATGATATTTTATATAGTCAGATTGTGCTAGTTGAGTCACTTGTGCTTGAATTCTTCTCAGCTACCACATCAACCTGAACATTGATACTGCTGTGAAAGCTGTTGTGGGGATCTTCAGTGTGGTGACAGGTCGAACTCCCCGGTTTTCTGTCTACGGAGGGAGCAGCAGAGAGAGCCTGGCACTCCAGAATGTGCAGGTGTGTGCCCTGTAGGCTGAATCAGGTCAGACTCTTCTGGTTCTGTGGGTTTTGGTTTGATTTTTTTGTTTTTCCAACCTAACCAGCAACTCTGCTTTAGTTCTGAGTGTTGGTTATCATGTTTGATAGTTTTTGTTAATTTGAGGACTAGATCTTTCTCCCTCTGTTACTGAAGAAATCCAGCTGTTTGCTCTGGAAGCAAACACTGAATCCTTTATCAGCTTTTTGGCAACAGGAGAGGCTTTAGTCACAGAGGAGCGTGGGTATTTCCTTAATATGACCCACAGTTGTGGCTGGAGCTGGAGTCTGGATCCCGGGTGGGTTTGGTATTACTGCCATCCTTAGAAAAAGCTGAGTTTCAGAATGGGGACAAAAGCAAAGTGAACTTTTTACAAATGTTAGGTGTTAGACTAGAGGGATTTATTTACTCCATAAAAGGGTATGGTTAATCTGCATACTTCATCCCTCATGGATCCTCGTTAGTGCTTGTAGGAGGTAGAAAACAACTCCCCAGTTTGCAGTTCAGACCGGGAGAAACTTCCTCAGTCTGTGTTAGTAGCAGATACTGAACCTGGATTTCCTGAGTGTGTTCAGCATTTTCTCCACAAGACTCTCCTTGAAGTTACACTTACCCTGCCCACATTTTTTTCTTCATGAGTTTGTTCAGACAATTGATTAGTAAAAATGACTGGGGAGAAATCATTCTGCTATGTAAATTTTGCTTTCCTTTTCATTTTGCTTTGCAGGCTAGAATAAGAATGGTCCTCGCCTACCTGTTTGCTCAGCTGACACTGTGGGCTCGTGGGATGCCAGGTGGACTGCTGGTGCTGGGATCAGCCAATGTGGATGAAAGGTTGGTGAAAATTAGGAATCCAAACCCAGGTGGAACAGGACACTGTCATTTCCTTGCAAGTCTACCAAATCCCAGTGTAGATTATTACTTAGAAGAGGTAACAACCTAAGAATGCACCAGTAACAGTGAAATTAAGTGAAAATAGTTGAATCAGCCTGAATGGGAAATTGTGTGTTTTTTCAGAGGTTTAGCCAAAGTATTGCTACAGCTTTCGCATAAAATGCTATTTTCAGTAGAGCTTACCTGTGCATTCACTAGGCTAACTTCCCAATTGTATTTTCAATTACTGTATTAGGAATTAAGATGTGAACTTTGAGGTGAAAAACGGACTTTAAAATCTGGAGTACTGTTATTAGAGCTGAGTGTTTGAAGGTTAAGGCAAGCCCTGTAAGACTGTGGGAGTGATAACCTTTGAAGCTGTGGGAGTACTGTGTGCTGGCTCTGTGTTTTGAGGTTTATTGTTTTAATTGGTCAGCACAGTGTTTTAATTGTTTTGAACATATTGCCTCAGCACGGACAGTTTTGCAGTGCTTTATGATTGTTTAAAGTATCATCTTCTGGAAATTTCATGGCTTTATGGTAGCCCTGTTGCAGTTACACGTTTGCCCTTTAGGTATAAATATGTTACACCAATCTGCAGTCTGTTTCTCCCTTTCTTCATGCTACATATAAATTCCTATAGTGTCAAGGATTATATATTATGCTGCAGTTATGTTATTATTTACTGTTGCTGGATAAAATTTCCTGTCTTGCTCAGTCTCCGTGGTTACTTGACCAAGTACGACTGCTCCAGTGCTGATATCAACCCCATTGGTGGCATCAGCAAGACTGATCTGAAGAACTTCATTCAGTATTGCATTGAAAACTTCCAGCTCACGGCCCTCAGAAGGTGAGCAGTGATTCAGTGACTGTGTTTGGCAGTTCCACTGGAGGAACTGTCCGACCCAGGCGCGTTGTTTTTGCGATGAAACACTGCTTCAACAAACCAGCCCTCATAAGACTGCGTGGAATCCATGGTTTTCCTTTCCCTCTCCCTTACAGTATCATGTCAGCTCCACCCACTGCGGAATTGGAGCCCCTGGTGGATGGACAAGTGGCTCAAACTGATGAGGTAATGGGCAGTGCCTTTAAAATGATCTTGTTAGCTTTACCCCAGAATCTGGGGTTTGTCCGATAACTGTTGTTTACTCCTTAAATTGTTGTTTATTTATTGAGGCTTATTGACAAGCATGTTGTAAACAGTCTTAAAGCTGCCAGCAAGGCATTAGTTTCCCACACCTGCCCTATCTGTGTTGACAATAGTTTCCAAACCAGCAAATTAACATTTTTGAATTATTTTAGATTTTTGGACACTTAGAAGAATGGGTGTTGTAAAATTCAGTTTGTTTTAAGTTTTTTTTTTAATGTCAAAAGAAAGTCAGGGCCTTATTGCTGTGAACATGACTGGTGGCAAAGCCCTCTTCTTCCCACACCCTTCTCTTTGCTATCCCTTGGGAAAAGAGAGGACTGATAAAATCACCTCTGTGGGCTCCAATCTCCCAATTCAAAGAGATTCCAGTGGGGTTTTTAATTTCTGTTTATAATATTACTATGTCTTTTTGCCATTGACAGTTTCATTTTGGTGTTTCTTTGATTTAACTGGGTTATTTAAATTGCTCCCTAAAAGTATTAATTAAAATTTGCGTAGTTAAGATTTTCAGTGTGCGTGTGTTTTCAGACAGATATGGGGATGACATATGCAGAGCTCTCAGTCTATGGGAAATTAAGGAAAATTGCAAAGGCCGGACCATACAGTATGTTCTGTAAGCTGATTAGTATGTGGAAGGAAATTTGTACTCCGAGAGAGGTAAGATACCAAAGAGAAAAAAATATCAAATAGTTTAATGTTTTTTCTAAAATAGAGTATGTTTGGAGAAAGGTCAGGTTGTTTTTCAGTGAAAGGAATAGTTTCATCATTTTGTGTTTAGAGATTATTCTACAGCTACAGCAGAATATGCTGGAAAAGCTGGTCTGCATCTCTTAAATGGAGTCTGTTGTCTCGTGTTGCAAATTGTTAAAACAGTAATTGGGTAATTTGAAAACAATTACATCAGAACTATACCTCAGGGGGAAAACTGTTCTCTGAAAGCCTTTGGTTATGTGTCCTGAGACAAAAAATGGCTCTTGCTTTGAAAGAAAATCTAGGCTGTATAAAGGTAGAAAACAATCTCCAAAATACCCTTCTCCTCTAAATTTTTAAATTAAAATAACAAGAAACTTCATCTGATTAAAAGCTGTATTCTTTGTACACCAGGTGGCATCCAAGGTTAAGCATTTCTTCAGGATGTATTCAGTCAACAGGCACAAAATGACCACCCTCACTCCTTCCTACCACGCTGAAAACTACAGTCCAGATGACAACCGATTTGACCTGAGGCCTTTCCTCTACAACACCTCATGGTCCTGGCAGTTCAGGTGTATAGATAAACAGGTAAATGCCCTCTGCTTCTGGCATGGTTTTATTCTTAAATTATTCACAGCGGGTCCAGCCTGCTTCCAGTGAATCACCAGCAAAAGACAACGAGCATTTAGGGTAGTAGTTATTACAGAAATAACTGTGATTGTTCTTTTCACGTAACTGCCAGGCTAAGTGCTCTGATTTCAGTGTAGGTTTGGGTTCTTTTTTGTCATACTGCTATGAAAACAAGCAAAAGAAAAAATAAAAGAATAGATGTACTGAGGCCAGAAGCTAATAGGTGTACCCAGACTCAAAAAGTCCTGTGCTAATGGGAAAAACAAGCTTTTGTGTTTTGGTTTCAGTTCAGGACCTGTCTGAAGGGATCTGCTTAATTGCAGAATTAAGACTTGACCTACATCAGTGTGGGGAAAGCCAGTGTAAGAGGCAGCAATTCACTGTGAGTGCTTCTCCCACCTGCTTCTGTAACAATTCTTTTTTTGAATCTCAAGTTAGTTGACTCACAAATATATCTTTGCTCAAACACAGCAGCAGTAATTGTACCGTGCTCAGTTTGAGCACTGTGAGGTGGGGAGGAGCTCAGGCTAATATTGGAACCATGCTTAACTTTTTGTAGTTTTTAGTCACCCCTTCAAACTATTTTTAATACCTCTTTTATGGCAGAAGTGCTGGGGTGAAGAATTTTAGCACCTTGAAGTTTTTTATGCCAGAGATTTTACACCCCAGTTGCTTTTAAGAATATGTTTATACATGTAATAAAATATTAATTACTTCATCTGTGAAATGCCAGACATGTTGTAATAGTGTTTTACTACCTCGAAACCTGGGATAAAAGCTACAATGTGCAGTACTTTATTGTAAAGTGTGTGTGGTGGGAGATTTTTACATCATATTGGACTTTTTCCCACTGAAGTCCAGGACAAAAGTTCTTTTGGCCTCTATGGGAGTCAGGCAAAATGTTTTTGTAGGGTCTGGACCAAAATGTAATTATTTTATGCTTACAGTAAATGTGATTAAGATCTTTTAATAATGCAGGATATTGTTACACTCTTTAACTAGATTTGTATGTAATAGCAGTTGTGCTATGCAAGGGTAGTGGCCATTGCAACTTATTCCTGAAAACTGGGAGACAAGTTTGGGGAAGATTTTACTGTGTAGGCAACAGTAACCTGAACTGATAACTCCTGCAGCTCTTTGCAAGACTGGAAAATGATAACTTGCAATGGTTTGAGTCAAATCTGCCCTATTCAAGAAATGGAATATGGTTAAGAGTTTCCTCTGATTGTAGGTGTTCAGCACAATTGTAATTCTGAAGAGAATCAGTCTGTGGGACAGTGGTGTCACTGATCATTCTGCTCCTGGAACTCAATCTACACTTAAGATTTTTCTGGCATGGTAACAGGACTGTGAAAATACAGCATAAACCTGACATAAAGCCCACCTTTAGTTAGGTAATGCCAGGTTTTCCTGTAGGAGAGTCATGTTACAGCTCGAGCTCATTTGTAAACGGAAACAGTTTGGAGTGAAAATGGTAGAGAAATGTTGGATTTGTGGAAAGTACTTTCCTGCTTTGGATGTCTGTAGTGTAGTCAAGCCAGTTGAGTTATCCACTTATTTTTAGTGCAAAATTCCCTTTGTATATGCTGCAAGAAGGAACAGGGGTAAAAGGAAGTTGAGATCACTGCATTTACTGGGAATTGCCAGATTTGCTCTTGGAGTCTTAATGTCATTCAACTCTACCTGGCCGAGGGGTCTTAGAGCAACCCTGGGAGCTCCAGCAGCCCTGTCTGTGGCTTCTGCCTCGGAGCTGTGTCTGAAGTGAAGGATTTGTGGTCAGAGCATGCACTTCTAGGTGCCAAAACAGTCACTGTGATTTTAATAGCTGGCATAATTTGAAGGAACTGTGATGCAGCTCAGAAGAAAGCTGGCACATCCCAAAGGGTGAGATATCTGCAGGCTGTCTTCTGCTTTTTCCAGGGTCACACCACAAGATTAGCTGCGTTTGGTCAAACCAGAAGATTTATCCACTTCATAAAAACCTGATCTTTTACAACCAGTAGCAGATGTTGATGGAAGAGCAAGCTTATTTCTGCTGTTGAATTGGTTTCCTGTTTACTTGCAGGTATCCAAGCTAGAAAAAAAGGAAGGAATTTCTGTAGCTGAAGAAGTGGACTGACTTCCTGTCTCGCTTAACTGTGGTAATTAATTTGCCAAACAGAATGTTCAAAACTGGATTATACTGTGATACTGAGCAGGGATGACCTACTCAACAATTCTTGAGCTGACCATTGTAATCAATTTTTTTTTTAATTGACTCCCTGTTTTACTCCCACTATACTCAAACTGTAGTTTGGCTAAGGAATCATTTTTTAAGAACTTTCTTCAGCTTCTTGAGTTAATTGCCTTTCATTTAAACTATTTGGATAAACACATCATAAATAAATCCGGGGTAGTATTTTTTTGGTCCTGGTAATTTGGATATGAGTAACATCCAACTTTTGAGTAACATTTAGCTGAATGTGTAAAATTTTAACAGTTCTGGCATGTGCTGTTGAGGGGGAAAAACTCACCTTACTTTGCAATAAACTTGTAATTTTGTCATGCTAATTGACTCAGTTCTTTTTTTACATGTTTTTTATTTACCTATCACTGACTTTGTAGACTGGTCTAGTGTTTTGAATTGCCACATAATGTCTAGCTCAGCAACATATTGGAAGCATGTCTATCTTGAAGCAGATTGGTAATCTCCATGTTAGTGGGATCAAAATGAGAGTTCAGCTTCTTGTTTTGTTTGAATAGTGCAGAGTGAACTATAAAACCAGCATCCTCAACTGGAGTGTTACCCACATCCCACCTGCAGTTTGGAAAAACTTAATTTTTAGCTTCACGATTTCAGCTGATCTTTTAAATGTATTCAGTGCTGTGGAGCAAAAAAAAAGGATAGGCTTGTTCCTTTGCCTGAGTCCCTTTTCTGCCTTTCCATTTAATGTTTGGCTGTTTCCATTTCTTTTCTTAAACCTTGATTTGAAAGGTGCAGTTTTAATTAGGAAAACTAGAAATGCATTTCTGCAGTTCTGGGCAAACAACACTCTAACTGCAACAACAGGAGAGCTTAGGCCCAGTGAGACTTCTGTTAAAATAGTCCTACACTGTGCTAGTGGAAAATGTCTGCTAAAAAGGGCACATTCTCCACATTTGTTTTCCACAACTCAGGAGTTGATTCACTTGGAGTTAAAGGTGCTGCCTTGTTCATTGTGTGTTTTGTATATGGTACTAATTTAAATACACAACTAACCTGCCTTAATGGGTGCTGCTGGTACAAAGAATGGAAAACTCCAGCTGAAATTTGCCTTCCATCACAGTTAGTGGGGCACTTCTGCTTCCCATTCCAGCCCGAGGGAGAGGATGAATTTTGAACAGAAGTTCATCAAGTTCTTGTGTATTTGAAGACTTCTTATTTCTTTCTTTCCTCCGGAAGTTACTGGCTTCTCTTTCTTGACAATCACAGAAGAGGAAAGAGGGGACATTTGCTTTCATTCAAATAAAAAATAATAGTGAAAAAAACCCCCGATATTCACGTATGTTTCCTGTTAGTGTTGTTACCCTATTTCAGACACAGTGAAAGGACACTTGTCTCTCTTAGCAATGACATTTACAGCACGTGTACAAATTGCATTTTATTTCTTGCCTGCTAATGCTAACTACAGATTGTACCAGGCCACTCCTGTTTTTCTTTTACTATCCAGAAATTCTCACTGTGTTCCATCTGATGCCTCTTGTTCAACTGTTGCCAACACTTACTCCAGTTTTATCACTGCGTTGTTGCCTAGTGAGAATGGGAAATAATTCCAATGTGTAGCTGCTGATGTTCACTTTTTACTGGGGACAACTTGTATTGGGTTTGTGTGGCCAGGTTTTAGTGGGGGAGGGCTACATCAGTGGCTTCTTTGAGAAGTTCCTGGAAGCTTCCTCTGTGTCCAGCAGAGCCAATCCCAGCTGGCTCCAGGATGAACCCACCGCTGGCCAAGGCAACCAGTGATGGAAGCAATGCCTCTGATAACCGATTTAAGAAGAAGAAGGTATTGTGCAGAAGTAATTGCAGCCAGAGAAGAGAGGAGTGAGAATATGTGAGGGGAACAGCCCTGCAGACACCCAGGTCAGCGCAGAAGGAGGGGCAGGAGCTGCTCCAGGCACTGGAGCTGAGATTCCCCTGCAGCCCGTGGCGAGGCAGCTGTGTCCCTGCAGCCTGTGGAGGGCCACAGGGATGCACAGATCCGCCTGCAGCCCGTGGAGCAGCTCACTGGGGCAGGGGGATGCCCAAAGGAGGCTGTGAACCTGTGGGCAGCCCATACTGGAGCAGGGACCCGGCAGGAACCCTGGAGAGTGGAGCCCATGCTGGAGCAGGTTGCCTGGTAGGACTTGTGGCACTGTGGGGAGCCCGCAGTGGAACAGGCTCTTCCTGAAAAAGTGCAGCCCGCGGGAAGGACACATGTTGGAAAAGTTCATGGGGGACAGTTCTGTGTGGGAGGGAAACGCCCACGCTGAAGGAGGGGAAGGACTTGTTGCCCTGAGGAGGAAGCAGTGGCAGAAGCAATGTGAACTGACCCTAACCCCGTTCCCTGTCTTGCTATGCCACTGAGGGAGAGGGGTAGATAATCAGGAATAAATTTAAGCCCCGGAAGGTGGGAGGGCTGGGGTGTTTCTAGGATTTGCTTTATTTCTCATTATCCTTTTCTGATATGATTGGTAATAAATTCAAATAATTTTGCTATGTCAATTCTGTTTTGCCTGTGATGGTATTCAGTGAGTGACCTCTCCCTGCCCTTAACTCGTATTTTCTCTCCATGTCCAGCTGAGGAGGGGAGTGATGGAGCAGCCCAAGTCAACCCACTGCACAACTGTTACGGTAAAGATAACAAAGAATTTTCTTTTTTGTCTTCAGCTGGATATTACCCTGACTTGTTTGGAAGTCAGCGTAAAACTCATTTTTGACCCATCAGTGGTGCAGCTGAAGGCAAAAGCTACCCCACTGCTATTTATCAAACATACATAAAATTACACATGCTCCTGAGTTAAATAAAGATGGCCCATAGAGACCAGTGATTTTTTTTGTCATTTGGCTGAATTTGTGACACATTGTGACTATGAGCCTGTTGTTATCCCTACATACCACCAGCTCCCTGAAAGAGAGCTGGCCTATGGCAACACCACTGTCCGCAGTGAACATTGCTCCCCAGCCCATGAATTTATTTGCAATTCAACTAGTTCTTAAACTTAAGAGTTACCTTATGACAGTCTTGGCTAGTAAGTGTGTAAAATATTCACCGAAGTAAAGAGCAGCCAGTTTGATAAATGATGTGTAACCTTCAATTGAAGAGCAGAGGATGGGTCTACTTTTACTTCCCAGGCTGGAATACTAAAATGAGGTATTGACACACTCTCATGTTTATTATTATGCTGCCATAGATCCCAGTATGCGGCAGAAAAGCGTTGTCAAGTTTTCCTGATGCCTCTTTTGAAATTGTAGCTATGAAACTGAACAGTGGAAGGATTTGTGAAGGGCACCGTGAGAAAAGTGGGCAAGTGGCACAAGTGAAGCATCTTTTAACAGGAAAAGAAACGTGAGTGAACTTCACAGTTACTTATGGAATGTCCAGGTGATTAAATACAAATTAACTACTTTCTGCGACCAGGGATGTAAATGGGTATTTAGGACTGTGATAAATGCGGGAAGCGGTAATTGCTACGCTCACGGCCCCGCAGCTGCCCTCAGACACCCAGCCAGGAGCCTGCAGCCTGCCGTGAGGCAAAAGAGCTGCAACTCCTCATCAGGGATGTATTTTTTAACCCATCAATGTGTCGGACTCCCCCCTCGGAAGTTCAGGTGAAAACCCGACACTTTTCTACCCCACACTACCACGTCTCAGTACCCCAGCTCGCCAGGGGCGGGGGCGAAATGGCGCCCCGAGGGGGAACGCCGGGGCAGCCCCCGGCGGCGACGGGAGGAGCCCGCTGCGGCCGCGGCTCCCGCCCTCCCCCGCAGCCGGTCACATGCGGCGGGCGGAGCCGCCCGGGGCGGGCCCAGCCCCGCTCCCGTCCCGCCCCCGGTCCCCTCCCCTCCAGCCCCGTCCT
>VYZQ01038137.1:20284-31808 GCA_013400655.1 Mystacornis crossleyi
CTCGGCCGCCGAGGACGGTGAGTGCCCGGGGCGGGCGGCGCCGGGGCGGCCGGTGCCCGGGGCGCTGGAGCGGGCGGAGCTCTCGCCTTTCCCGCAGAGCTGGGGCGCTCCCGGGAGCGGGAGGAGCAGGAAGCCCCCCGGGCTGCCGAGGGGCTCGGCCGCCCTGCCCGGGCTGCTCCCGGCAGCGCCGGCGGGGACGGCTCTGAGGGAGCTGCTATCGCTGGGCTCAGGTGCGAGCCTTAAACTGCTGCTGCTGCAGCCCCAGGCGTCCTTAGTTTCTTATGTAATTTTAGGGTTTTTCTCTGAAGTGCTGACAAGTTTTTCTCGACCCCGGTGACTGTTGTAGGTCTGACATCTCAGTTGCCCCAGGATGGGATCCTTTGGAGACCTCAGGTTCTCTCTTTTCAGGGTATCGCATCACCTAAGGGAACCTTGGCTTTTTGTTGCTCTTTTGAGCGGTGCCAGAAGTGCAGAGGGGTCTCGGATGGATCCTGTGTGCCCAAACCGAGCAGTGCTTTAATCATCACTTGTGACTAAGTGTCACTTGCTGTGACTAAGATTTGCAGAATAAGTTGGATATCCATGGTAGAATGCATGGAGAAATTGCTAAAGCGAACATTTTTGGCTAATTTCCCTGTTTTATTTTTACACTGTGCAGAGTCGCTTAGATTCTGCCCTTCCAAAACCCTTGGCATTCAACACCAGTGGCTTGCTGTGTGCTTCAAGTACCTAAAGCTTTTGCTGTCCCTGCAGTTCTTTTAACTAATAGTTCCTTTAAGCAACTTTTATTTTTATCTCACTGGTGTGAGATGTCATGAAAAAAATGTCTTTACTGCATGAGCCTGGCTTGCCTCCTGTTTATACTCTTCCTTGTGCCATGGTTCGTATCAGGATCAGTACAAAACCGTTGTTGCTGATGCTCAGATAAAGGGTGACATTTAAAAACTGTTTGCAGTCATTGTAGGAAATTGATGCTCCTGAATCATGTGGAACATAAGATTGTCTGTGATTCTGATCAGTGGTGTTTCTGGCATTGCTTGGTGTCTGGAGGAGAGCATTGTCCTGCTGCTGGGTTGGACTCCTTCCTGTTGTATCCCGGGTTGAGATTGCTCGGAGGGGATGGTATGAAGTGCTCCTCGGGACTCTTCCCCTCTGTGGGAAGGTTACAGTAGCATATATTTTTCACATCTTGAGTTCCCCTCAGTTTTTTATCTCTTTTTTCATCTCTCTTCTTTTTTTTCCCCTTCCTTGTTTTGACCTTAACTGCGTTTGCTTCTCTTTTTGGCTTAATTGCCAGGTTAGTTCCTGAAAGGTGTTACTTCAAGTAAGCACAGCTGGCTGCCCTTTATTTTTTTATGTGTCTATCTTCACACAGACTGCTTGATAATGGGTTTTGAAAAGTGGCATAGTAACTAATTTAGTGGTATTTTATTTCAATTTGTGTTCTTCCACCCCTTGCTGAGTTTTGAGCTCTGATCTGTTTGTTATGGTAATAGTAACTCTCAGAACAAATTAAAAAAGCACTTAATTTAGTTCTCATATGACTGGAGATTCCTGTTGGATTTGGAGGAACAAGATAATTTTAAACTGCAGTATCTTTATTAAACGAAAGTAAAAATTGCTATAATAGTAGTGCCTGATTTTCCCTGGCTTCACTTGACTGTGCGCTCTGTCACAGAATAATTTAAGTCTCCATTATTTTGCCTGTTAAGACTTGTCTCTGTGTAGTTTTGTGTTACTTAACTACCAGTGTAATCTGGCCACTTAAACCTAAAAGAGAACCTTTTAACAAAACACAGAAAGATGCACGATGTGTTTGATATTATTGTTACTTATTTAATATAATGCACAGTGCTGCCAACGGAGCAAATGTGGCAGGAACTCTTTTTTTTGTGTGTGTACAGTGCCCTTTGTCATGAGAATCATGATTGTGCACCTTCTGTTAACTGATAAGTTGTTTTATCCGAAGTTTATTTATCCAAAATACAGCAAGTGATTCTTATTTCTTTTTTAACTTCATAGGTGCTGGAGCTGATAATGACCTTTATATAAACCAAGCCGTAGTATTTATTGAAGATGCAATACAAGTAAGTATTAAATTTTTCTTAGCTGTTGTGCTTGCCATGCTGGATGTTTGTCACACACTGCCAGTTTTTAAGTTTTTCTGTGCTCAGGCAACCTTTGTAAACCATCATCTTGATTCACAAAGCAAAATCAGAATTCCAAATTCCTGTGGTATGCAAGTCTCAGTGAACTTCTGCCTAGGAAAAATGTGTTTTTCCCCACAATGAAGCAATCTCTTTAAGGGTTTCAGAAGAGATGATGGTTTGTGGAGTGATTTTTCATGGTGGTTTTTTGTTTGTTTGTTTGTTTGGGTTGGTTTGAATGTGGGTGTTTTGATAGTGACTAACCTACTGCTAAAAGAAACTATTTCAGCAAACCCTGTAATTTGCCTTTCAGTCTGACTACTCGCACATCTTAAGAGCTGGTAAAACCTTAAGAGTTTCAGGCTGGCTTCAAGCTGGAACTCTTCAGCTTCAGCTGAACTTGGTGCCTTTGGAAGCCTTGATGCCCTCTTTGTCTCTCCTTTGCTGGCTGTTACTGCAGGTTCCTAGATCCTGTTATCTCCCAGTTGGTGGATGCAGGCAGTGGGAATGCTGAAGGGCAGTGCTTGAGCTCCCTTGCTGCATCTAGATGGCTTTTGGTTGGGAGATTTCGGGGGGTCAGAGGTACTGACGGTGTGGCCACCTTTCTGGAAGCTGCTGCTTCTCAGTGGCAGCAGAGTAAGAGCAGCCCAGCAGCTGTGGCAGAGGAGGGATGGAGCAGATTTTGGGGATCCCTGAAGAATCACAGGCACTTCCTGATCTTAAAGCATGTTTTATACAAAGACATAGGTTGAGGTCTCTTCTATTCGGAATTAATTTGTTTGCATCTTGCGGCTTCTTGGAAGAGAAAGACAAAGGAAGATCTGTGAGTGGAATGAACGTTAGAGAGGGGAATTAAGTGGGTGGACCATTCTGGCGAGTACACGGAATAGTCACTGAATTATTACAAATGCTGTTATTTGAAATGATGACAGTGCTTGCTTCGGATGACTGCCACACCGTTTAATTACCTGAGCAGCTCTTTAGACAGGAGAACTTCTTTAAAATCTTTCCCTTTTCACACGTGTAGAGTTGCTCTGTGGTCATGGGTGACCTGATACTTTAATAATTAGTAACGTGTACTGATCTGGTTTGCTTTGGTAGCTTGATCTTTGTCTTTGAGACAGACTGAATGTAATGTTTGAATTAGCCTTTTTTGCTCCCTGCCTTCAGTATCGATCTATAAATCACCGTGTGGACTCCAAATCCCTGTGGCTTTATCGATGGTATTATTCCAGGACTTGCCAGTGGTAAGAACTTGGTTATTCTCTTTGCTTTTTTGTTTAGGAGTTAGTCTTTTTTTTAAGAATTACTCTTCGTCTTTCTTGTTTATTAGATAACGATGCTTTTATCTTTATAAGAACTTACTGTGGTAAGCTAGGGGATTGACCACGTGAACATGATAGAAGTGGAAAGCAGCAAGTTTTATGGAAGTGTGATGACGTAGATGGCTCTTTAGAACAGCCACAGGACTGTTGCATGAATGGACTAATTAGATTGATTTACAGCACTGTGCATTTAGAGTTTTCAAAGTGCCTGTTTCTAAACACGTTGGCTAACAGCAAGACTGTTTGCTGCTGTAAGTTTCAAAAGGTCACCACCTCGGGTTATTTGGTGGTCAGCAGTTACATCACCAGTGCAGGCAACAACACGCTAGTCAAGTGCTGCCTTGTGGTCTAACCCATTTAAGTGAAATACGGTCTCATAAAGCTTGGTTTACTTCAAAGAAAATTGCTTTACTGTAAGTATTTTGTTATTCTTTTGGCTCATTTTGTGGCTGTTTTTTGGGGTTTGTTTTGGGTTGGTTTGTTTTGTTTTTTTTTTGATTCCTTTTTTTATGGTTTTGTTGATTTTGTTTTTAATTTCATCTCTCTCCAAACAGGATTTTGAGCTTAACCATTACTGTAATCTTGGCTTTGGCTTTCATCGAAGAACCTTCCTCGCTCACCGTCACGTCGGATGTCCGGTACCGCCTTCCCGCCTGGAATCCTCCCTGTGGCCTCACGGAGAGCATTGAGCTGCTCTGCTTCCTTGTATTCATGGTTGATGTATCTGTGAAGGTGAGCATCTCCTTCATCTGCTGTTGAATGAAACAGTACGTATGTGGCAGAATTGTTTTTCAAATCTTGCCTTTGCAGGATGAAATTGCCTTGCTTTATCAGAGCCTCATTTCAGGAGAAATTAGCAAGTGTATATTTACTAAATTTAGACATTTATTCCCTTTTTTTTAACCTGATTTTCCTAACTGTGTGGAATAAGTGAAATAAATTTTGCTAGGAGTGCAATTATTTCGGCTTAGCTGCTTGTGTTAGGCTATAAAATTGGGGTATATAATAAATAAATGTCCATTCATTTATACAAAATAAAACTTGTCAGAAACTAGGGATACTTATTTCTGGAAAATCCCTTTTTATGTTTATTAAGTGGTGATCTTTCTTGCATTCAAAGGATTTCTCTCTCATGGCCTACGTGCACCTCTCACTTTTACTGACCTTTATTTAATTTTTGTAGAAAAAAATCTCTCAGCAATGCATTTTTGTTTGGATTTTGGAGAGCTTTTTAAGAGCACTGATGTAAAATTACAAACAGTTGGAAAAAACAAGCGGTGCTGACTTATTAGGGTATTGGATTTTATTATTAAAGTAAGTTTTGGTTGTTCTTTTTTTTCCTTGTCCAGAGTTACTTAATTGGATGGAAAGAATTTTGGAAAAATAAATGGCTAATGGCTTATATACTGACGTTAATTGTTTCCCTTACTGATTGGATTGTGTCACTGAGTTTTTTCTGCAAAGAGGTAAGAACTGCTTTCTGCAGAAATAATCATCAGCTTAACTGTGGAGAGTGGCAGAGGGGAAGAACCTGCAAAGGGAGAGTCAGCAGGGTGTATGTGGTGTTTTGGAGATTTAAAAGAGGAGGGTGAGATGGTTCACTTTGGTCTTTGATAGCTGGATAATGCACTGAAACGCAGAAAAGGTTCCTTGTAATGTAGCTTAGCAAAGAATTCTGTTTGATTCTTGATGTAAATTTTGTGTTAGTTGGTAAAATTAAATAGCACTCATTGCTTTAGTCTCTCAGCAGTCAAAGAGTGCAGGGAAAACTCGTTGCCTGGCACCCATTTTGGTGTGCAGTTGAAGAATTATATTCTTAACTTGACTGAATGGCAAAGCCTCAGTAGTGATGTATAAGAAAAAGGTAATTACGTAGTTTAACAGCTGCTTTCTGACCTGAAGCTGTGCTGTGTTCCAAACAGTTGTGTCCTGAGAGGAACATCGGGTTTGTGAAATGGTTCTAGAAGTGCCCCCCTTGATGTAATAATGCACTCTCCCAGTTGGCTTTGTCTGCCATAGATTTACATTAAATTAGTTGTTGTGCACTTGCAGTCCTTGTTGAGAAAATACCAATGGGTAAAAATGCTGGGAAGTGAATGAGAGAGAGATGATCTTAAAATGTTGTAAAATCTTGAGGTGTGATAATGGGCAGGTGGCTTGAACAGGAGCCTCCCACGCACAGCAGTGGCAGAAGGAGCAGCTGAACTGCTGGCATGGATGAACAGGAGAATAGCAATAAAGAAAGTGATTTTTATGTTACTTTGCTGCTGAGTGTGGCCCACAGAAGACTGATGCTGAAATGCAGGATGCCGAAACACTTGAAATAGCAAATAAAGTAACAGGAATAATTTGAAAGCTTGCAAATGTCTTGACTGCAAGACTCAAACAGATTATATGCTGTAGTGTTGTGGGGAAAAAAAAGCAATTTCAGTTTGAGTCTTGTCAGAGACAGAAAGTGCTAAGTAATAAGCAGGCCCTTTAGTTATAAAACAAACAAAAAAAGTCTGAAAATTGAAATCAAACACTTATTTTTAGAATGCGTATTTGTTTTTATTGAAAGTAGCACTCTATTAATCCCTTTCTTGAGATGGACCTTGGCAGAAAATACAAAAATAGCATCTCTTGCCAGATTGTTATGTCTACTGAACAATAAAGTTAGATTGTTTCTAGTTAGTGGCCTGATGAGACTACTGAAATGCCAGTGTGTGTTTTTAAAGCAATCTCTCCTCATTTTATTGAGGTGTGGAAACTCTTTTGGCGTTTTTTTGAGCTCAGAAGAGCCGAGCTCACTTCTCTTTCTGTTACACTGTTGACTTTGTCGAAGTGTGTCAGCTCTTTTTGAGAAACTTGCATTAAAAGTATTTGTGCTACCAGTCTTGGAGGAGCTCAGTGTCTGATCCGTTGGTTTTTGCAGAGTATGAGGATAAGAAGAATCCTTCGCCCATTCTTTCTCCTCCAGAATTCTTCAATGATGAAGAAAACCTTAAAAAGTATCAACAGCACACTGCCGGAAATGGCGAGGTGGGTAGTAGCACAGAGAACATCCTTTCACAGCAGGCAGGTTGTTACCCTTTGTGTTCTGGTGTGGGACTCTGAGCAGCTTCCTTCTGGACAGGGTAGCAGAGGGCTCAGTGAGATTGGGTCACAGTGGCTGGAGGCTGTGGTAACTTTTTGATTCCCTTTGTCCTTAGCAAAGGATCTCCAGACTGTGACATGATTATATATGTGACACGGGTTTTTTAACGCTGGTCGAGTGGGAGGTTTTAATTCTGCTTTTGTAAGCCCTCTTGTAAGGGAAGAACTGAGGCACACAAGTGCGATTTTTACTTTGAATCAAAACTCACATCTCCTCCTGTTATCTCCGTGTAACTTCTTAAAAATACCCCTGGTTTTCTTTATATGGCATCATTTTGTGTTTCTAGCAGAGGAGATAAGAATAAGATGAAGTTACTATTAATGCCTGTGATACATTTTCTCTCCGACAGTGTTGTTCTGCTCCTGGCTGTTCATCTGTCTCTCTTTACCATGTTTGCCATGCTGCTCTTTGCTCGAACAAAGGTAATCAATTCTATTGCTGCTCTGGTAGATCTGGGGGCCTTTTTTTCTGTACTTGCACAGCTGCTTCTGACCTAGTTTTATAGTCAAACTAGTGAAACTTGTTTCCCGTGGAGAGGTCACGTTACCTTATCAGACTAGCTGAGATGAGTTTGAAGTCCATTTGGAGGGTTCTGACATGTGCACAGCATTCATGTATGCAGAAGACTTCCTCATACATTTATCCAGTGTGATCCTTTGAGTTACTTCCTCTGCTTTTGCTGAAAGCCTCTGTGCTGCTCTGTCTCCAAAGCTCTCATCACTTTTTCATTTATATTGTCATTAATTTCTTTTTTTCCTCTTCTCTATCTAGCTTTTTGCTAACTTTAGTTTCTTCTGTGTTTCCTCACCTTTCAATACTGCTCTCCCTGGCCATACCCTGGTAGATTTTTGCCTGCATTAGTTTTGATTTCTGATCTCTTTGGGTTTTCCTCTCGTTTTTCTCTTCCTGCTTCTGAAAAGCAAATTTGAAATTTTGCGGTTAAAATAATTCTTGTGTTCCAGTAATCTTGGTATGTTGCTTCTCTTCTGAACTTCCTGTATCTTAATTTACCACACTCCGACTATTTGGGGTTTTTCTTTGTTACTACTTTTTAAGGCCTTTCATAAATGTTACTGTGAACGCAAAAATTTCTTACATACTTCTCCCAGTAATTTTGGTCCTGTCCTTAATCTCAGTTTTGCACCTTCTTTTCTACTGTAATTTTTACACTTGGGCCTTCTTCTAGTCTTCCTTATGATCAGCAAATTCCCTGAATTCCCATGTTACAGAATCTCTGGAATCAGAAGCAGAGCTCTGTTTTCCCTCTTTGTTTAGTTGCCTTCTGAACCTTTGTACTATCTCTGTTTGTCACATCTAATTTCAGTTATGAGCTTCCCCAGCAGATGTATATTTATGACTTGCATACCTAAACCAGTCACTTTTGTTATTTTTTACCTCAATATATAAAAATTAGAGAGTGGACTTTCCTATTTTGGTGTGCTCCTCTGACATCCATACAAACTAATTTTATCCAACACGCCAAAGTACTGCAGGCAAGCTCTAAAAGTAGGTTTATTATTGAAATTCATGACTCTGCATTTTTGCATTGTCTTGTGTGTGTCCTCTAGGGTTACATATTCCAGTCTTTGCAGCAGATTCAAGAGCTGTTTGTCCTCTGCTGCCTGACTCATGTTTGTGTTGTTTGCACTCTGCATCTTTTTTATCCGTCTCTTCTTGACCGCAGGGGAAAAAAAAAAAATCTGTGGAGGATCCAAGATCAGCCTCCCAGTGTGTTTTTGGTGAAGGTTCGGGCATTAATGGAGCTTTTGCAGATCATTCGATGTTTCCACTGAGCCACAAAATAATTTTGATGACCTTAGTTGCCGAAGTAATTGCAAAATATATTTTTGGGTGCTGTGGCACTGATGTTTTTTTCCTGATTTCCTTTCCCCAAGGTATTTAAGCTTTATGTGATGTTTTCGTTGATGCTATACACAGCACTTTAAATCTTCATTCTTTTCAAAACAGAGCAGTTGCCTGTTTCCTACCTGCCCAGCAATTCCTGTGCTGTGCATGGGTGTTAGTTACAGCTAGTTCCAGTTAGTTACATATCTAAGGGGATAGCAGGAGGAAGGGGAAAACCCTGTTTTGGGCAGTGGTGGAAACTTCTGTAACTTCAGTAGCAAAAAACGAATTCAGAGGATGTTAAGTTTTCTATTTGGAAGTCAGAGGGGGCGTGAGTAACACCCTGAGTATGGTGGTGGAGCTGCAGGTGTTTGAGAGGAGTTTATAGGCAGGATGTTTTGTGGTTATTGAGGCCCCTCTTCATTACTGAGGAAGCTGGTTTGTTTCTTTGGTTTTTCTGTTTATTTTTTTTTTTAATGGTATTCAGGAAGTCCTTTTATCTGCAGTATACCAGCATCTCTTGCAGACTAAGAGGTGATGCTTTTTTCTATCAGTCCAGGGTTGCTTCAGTGTCCTCTGCTGTCAGTTTGGGACATGATTGTTCTTCCTGGGTCTGAGGTGCTAGCTAGACATAACTTCCATGTGGAGCTTCCTGTTCTTCCTTGTGTTTTTTAATTGCTATAAATAAGTGATGTGATTGCTCTATATTCATACACATTCTCTTTATTTTTATGTTTGGCTTTTGCTTTTTCCAGGGGGTAGATTTGATTATGCGTGTGAGAAATTGATTGTTGACTGATGTTAATTTAAAAAAAAAATTTAAAAAAATTTTTCCTGCTTCCTTGATAAGGCAGTGATTACTTGGTATTTCTCTTAACAATGAACTCATCTTTTGCCTAGGATAACCAGCAGGATAAGGAGTGGGTGGTGTATTTCCGGAATTTGCCGGATTCCCTGACGTCACTGCTGGTCCTGCTGACTACTGCAAATAATCCTGATGGTGAGCAGCCTTTCAGAAATAACTCTTGTCTCTCTTTGGAAGAACAACAGAGTAAGATTACTCTGTTCAGACTACTGTAACCATTCTTTCAGCTGATGGTTCTTAGTACAGCCAGAGGAAGGTTGGGTAAAGGTTTTTCATGCCTTTAGTAACTTGATTCTTGCCTTTCTGTCGTGTAATTATATATGCCACTCTAAAGTCCAGCTGTATGAGAGCTTTTACCAATGCCAAAAATTCATAGAGGTCTCCACTGTGCATCTCAAGCATTAAAATATCATTTCCTATTTTTGTTAAATTTGATACAGTGATGATACCTGCATATTCTAAGAATCGAGCATATTCAATCTTCTTCATCCTCTTCACGGTATTAGGTAAGTTACCTCTTGTCTTCAGCAGTGCAAATGCACTTCAACTTTGACACTTGTGCACACCAGCTACAGTGTTTTATTTTTCTAGGAAACTTTAATCATGAGTTTCTCAGTTTTTGTGACTCTTCCAGTGATTGTGTAGTGTCTGTAAGATCATTTTTGTGGAAGGAACTTATGGTTTGGAGGGGTTTTTTTGTAACATGTCGCAGGGGAATGGATACATTACAGTATATTCAAACATTAAAAACATTTTGGAAATCAAACTTGAGAAACTAACCCTTTTTAAGTTTTACGTCTGATTTACTGCATACAGTGAAACTTCTTTGAGAAACGGATATTTTTCATTAAATTTTACTGCCTCTGTTTCTCCAACAGGCAACTTGTTTTTGATGAATTTGCTTACAGCAATAATATACAATCAGTTTCGAGGATACCTTCTGGTGAGTAAAGAATTCCTGATTTCTGTGTTCTGCCTTGAACCTTTGAAGTATTTTCATCTGTGTACTAAAGCAACCCTCCCATTCTGGTTGCAGATGCAGTTTTAAGGTACTAAATGTTCTTTGATGTAGATAGTCTTCCTTTTATCTGTTGTTGCAGCTTGAATCCCCTTCCATGACAAAATGACCTGCTTGCATACTTCCATGTATGCTGTGGATCTGCAGTTTTGACTATTACAGGGAAAAAACCAAAGCAATTATATGACTGAACAGGGACAGGAGTAACTTAACTTTGGTCTCTGTGAAGGAAATCTGCTGTGCTGTTTAAATAGCTGTTGTTGCAGATCATAGAATGTTGAGGGGTTGGAAGGGACCTTAAAGATCGTTCAGTCCCAGCCCCCCTGCCATGGGCAGGGACACCTCCCACTGGACCAGGTTTTTCAAGGCCTTACCCAGACTGGCCCAGTAGCTTTCCTAGGAGAGTTCCAGAGAGAAGGTGAAGTTTGTTGGATAATAAGCCCAAGGCATTATTACACAGAAGGAAAGGCCCCCACCCTCTTGTGGCAGAGGGGTGTGTAAACAGAATAGGTGCAGCGAGGATTTTTGCTAAAACTTTCCTTGTCCTCTGTTTCATCCCTTCTTTCTCAATTTTCTTCCTTCTCACATGACAGCGTGACATAATCTGACTGCTAATAAAGTAACTGAGTTTGAAAGGGATTACTATAATAAAAAAAGCGTGAAAAACCGTGGCTCTGGATTTGTGCTTTTAGGCAAGAAGCTGGAGCTGGACAAGCTCTCTAATCTTCTCTCTGCACACTACTGTGAATTTCCGTGAATGCTTGAGCTTTGCTGTTGCCAGTGTCTCTGGAACAGGCATATGCCTATGCGCTCCATAATTGAACATAAACCATAACCTGGATGTTTACTTGAATTCCAGGGACTTGTTTGCTTGCTTGCTTCCTTCCTCCTTGTACACGGAGTTCTTGGAGGGAGTGAGGCCTAGGGCAGTCTCCTGTTCTGATCTCTAATCACAAGTCTGGGATGTGTGCCCGAGGATCAGTACATTATCTGGCCATAGGACACAGTAGTGCCTGAAGTGTGAGTAAATTGTTTCCTCTGTGGTGTTTTTACTGCTCAGAAATCAGTTCAGTCCTCCCTCTTCAGGAGGCGGCTGGGAATCCGGGCTGCGTTTGAGGTGCTGTCTTCCCTGAAGGAGACTCCTGCTAGTGCACAACAGTAAGTGAAGAATCTTGAAACAAAAGTAGG
>VYZQ01038144.1:6891-18884 GCA_013400655.1 Mystacornis crossleyi
AGATCATTCAAATTATTGGCTTCTAGCAGGTAAGAAATTCCGTAATGTCTTTTTAAAACATGTAATTTTGACTTACTATCTGATCAAATATGCTAATGCAAGACTGAGATTTCAGTTTGGTTCATGGTTTGTTATATAGCTTCATGAGACTTTATAATCTCTTGACAGCTGCCTCCACAATTAAATTTCAGATCTGGTACATACTATCACCTTCCTGGGGATGAAGCTATGAGGTGGGTGTGGGGTGGACACTAAGAGAGCAGGTTTATTGACTTTGCAAAACAGCATGGCGCTCCTACATACAGAAGGTCGTGGGGAGAAAAGTGTTTCTGTTTAATAAGGCAATGGGATTGTCTCCATTTGCCATGAGCTACTAGGGGCTCGCTCAGGTTTTGCAGGGACATGTTGAGCTGAAAGGACTGTGAGACTTGGAGAGGTGAGACGTCCAGCTGTGGTGAAGTCAGTAAGAGCCATGGAGGAGGTGGTGTTTATTGACTCTGCTGCAAAGCAGATAGTGTACTGCCAGCACCTGCTGGGATCCTACTGCATTAGCAGTACCTTTGGTGAGAGGCAAGCAAAGAAGCCTGGACTTGACAAAGACACCTCTCCTGATCTACCACAGAGTCTCCTTCGGCAATGAAGTCGGTGTTGGGATTTTTTGATGTGTGGCTTAGCCAGCTAAACCTGAACAGAGCTACACCATGACCAGGAAGTGTCACCAGAGCCTAATGAAACGCATCTATGCTCAGGTGCTCCTGACAGTTCAAGACCCATTCTTAAACTGATAAATTTACCTTTTTTTGTTCAAGAAAATTTAATTCGTGGGCTAGAGCAGGACCAGCCAGTGTGCTGAACCTGAGTCAGCAGCATGCCAAGCTGGTCAACACTGTCCCAGGCTGGGTTAACAGGAGTGTCACCTGTAGATCAAAGGAGGTGATTGCAGCCTCCCACAGCTTTAGACAACATGCCCCCAGTACAAGAATACTCTGTATGCAAGTATAGTCTGCTGTGGGGAGGGAGCTGTTCTTATTCAGATTGAGAAGAGGCTTTGGGGGGATGCAACAGCAGCCTTACGCCACCCTATCGTGAGAATGGAGCTGGCTCTTTACAGTGGTGCATTGTGGAAGGACAAAAACCAACAGATTTAGGCTGAAACAAAAGATGTTCAGACTAGATGCAGGATTTTTCCTGAGGGCAGTGAAGCAGGATGCCCAGACAGGTTGTGCAGTCTCTGTCCTTGGAAGTTTTCAAGCCCAGACAAGATAAAGCCCTGAGCAGCACTGTCTGGCCTCAGAGCTGACCCTGCTCTCACAAGGGATGGGACTAGAGACTTCCTGAGTTGTTTTTCAGCCTGAACTATGCTTTAATCCATAGAACCCTGTGATCCTATAAAAAATTTTGCGGAATCTTAACTATCATTCACTTTTCCTCACCCTAGCCCACACATGTATTATTGTTAAAAACACAGTGCTCTTTATTGAGAGCCTGTGGTGTAGCACTTTCACTGTACCATAGCAGACAATAATGTGCCTTGTAATATAAAGGGATGTCAGTGAACGTAATTCTAAGACCTATGTGAAGATACCAAGAACTGAGAAAACTTCAGAAAATAAGATAGAACACTTTGATCTTTTTCAAAATCAAAACCCTGAATAGACCTCTTTTTTATTTTTCAGGGAACATACAAAGAATTTCTTTCTCTGGCTTCTGAATAGAACTGGAAACCTGCACTGAAATGCCCCAGATTCTCTGTTCTGTGAGCAGACAGTTGTCACTGCTATTTACTGTGACATTCATTCATAGTGCACATCCCTTTTTCCCTCTCCAAGTATTAGTATTGTCCTTTATAGAGGACAAAACCTCCTAAAGCCCTGTGTTCCATGCTTGCCTTAAACATATGATCCCTGAAAGTCCCTTCTGCATGTTGTGAACCAGCAGGAGCAGCTGGCTCTGTTCTGCAGAGGGGCTGGTGTTGGCAAAGCTGCAAGAGCTGCTAGCCTGGTTGACCATGGCATTCCCACAAGATTTGCAGGATCCTGCAACTCCAGCACATGGACTAAAGCAAGCTCACTTCTCCCCCACAACAGCTACCCCCCATCCTCTCCTCCCCCCAGTTTCCTGGCTCTGACCTGACCCAGTTCTGCATGCAGAATAAATGATTGCAGAATGTGTATTTTTGCCTGAATTAGCTCGAGCCTGATGGCCTTTGTGAACTGTAGTAGTGAAGATTTGGTGAAACAGGCTTCAGCACAAACTGTCTGGAGGCTGGAGACTCTGGGAATGAATTTTGGGTGACTACACTACATTTCCTCTTCTTTGCTAAACTGTCTTAGGTGTATTCATTTATGTTGCACCTACAGTTTAAGAAGACCAGAGAACAAGCTGTTTCCACTGACTCCTGTGTGTGCAGCAAACACCTGTTGTGATTCTGATTTAATTACACACTAAAACTTCATTGAGCCAGATGGGTGCAATTTTTATTGCTTCTATTGCTATAGTAACTGGGTGGTTTTAAAAACCTCTACAGCAGATTAAGGGTGTCATCCATGATGAGGGATGCTAGTAAAGCTGCAGAAGTGCTGCACTTTTCTAGGCTGTACAGCAGGAAGGCAACACGGTGTGTTCCTTAGAGAGAAAATGGTTCCCATTATTCTGCATGAGGAGTGGAACATCTGCTGGAAGCTTTCTACAGGCTTACTGCTACAATAAAAGGAAAGGCTACAACTAATTATTATGGGATCTCAGAGATGGCTATTGCCGTTTTGAAGCTCTAGCACAACAATGTAGTTATTAGCTTGGTTTTATTCCATTGCAGCTTCCTGGAAAAAGTATCACATTTCAATGAATAATAAACTCTGTGCAGCTAAGGAAATTCTTCCCAGGTTTGCTTGTTATCAAAGCAGGAAGATCTTAATATTGGCTAGAAGAAAGCTTTATGAAAGTTTGCTATGTTAATGGCAAAGTTTGCAGGTACAAGACCTACACTGTTTAGGTACCTCTTAGCAACAGAAGACATTTAAAAAAAGGAAAAACAAAAAATCAGCTTTCCCCTGGAGGTGCAGTTCCCTCTATAGAGATTGTAAGTCTCTTACCATCAGGCTTTTCTCACTGTCTTTTGTGGAAGGAATTTATGGATTTCCAGGGATTGATTAATTCATTAGAAATAACTAGTGGAGTGCAGGTTTCCCCCTTGAGAATGAAGTTTTCCCATTACTGTGTTGGTTGACCTTCTTCTCACATCAGTGGCTTAAATTTTTGATGGAAGAGCCGTAGCTCCTTGTAGATTTGCCCACAGCAACTGGACCAATGCATGAGTATATGCAATTAATATATTAGTATTCCTGTAGTGTCTGTGAGCTGTCGAGGGGATGCTCAGCATGCCAATCACTATATGAACCAAGGACAAAGGCTGCACCTGCACTCAAGAGCTTAGGTGCTTCCAGAAAGACAGAGGCTGAAGAGCCACATAAATGGAAACCCAAGAACAGAGGTAACATGTTTAGGGGAAGCCAGACACTTCATTCTGACTTTGCGTTTTCACTGTAAGGATATCATGTAAAATTCAGCACGATGAAAAATTTGGTCAAGCAGACTTAGCTGACAGATGAGCTTTAAACCCCCACAATATGTGCACAGATGTCACCTGCTTCCATGAACACTGGTTTTTTTCCACTCAAATGGGTTAACACAAAACTGAGAGAGACCATGGAATTTTCCATCCAAGATTTCTTTGAGTCAGGGAAAAATTGGATTGAGAAGATCTGCTTCTCTTGGACTAACAGAAACAGGCTGTTACTATGTCACAGCCTAATGAAAAATTCAAGCATTGTTATTAATGTTGTTTCCAAACCTTGTTTGTGCCCACCTGGCTGTATTGAGATGCGTTTTGTGGTGTTAGATTTTATTCATTGCCTCTTTCACGTATGAAAAGGCCAAGAAGCTGTGAGCAGCAGACTGTGTCTCCTGCAGAGCCTCTGGTGTCTGTGCAGGACAAGATCAGTGCTCACTCAGGTAGGGCACTGTGCGGTTTTTCCCCTTGCCCTAAAATCAGTTTTCACTGAACTTCTATTTCTATCTTCTCCATCCTTCTGGCATATGCATTTTTTAAATCAACCAGAGGTTTCAGTGATTTTTAGCTGCTTAAGCAGCATTTCCTTAGCAAAACAGATGTGCGGGTGCAAGGAGTATTGAGCTAAAAATCAAGAACATGGCAGCACAGTGAAGCAGTAGATTGAACTATTGTGAGTAAAAGGATCATAGGAGTCATGTAGGAGAATTTATTTCTGTTAACATCAAAGATGCTATAGCTTTGCCTACCTCCCTGTTCCCTCCACAATTTATTCTTTTAGTTAAACATCAAAGACTCTCTTGGATTGTAAGTTCCGATTTGTCCCATAATGCATATCATCACTGGGGGGTTTTTGAGACCAATTTTAAACATGTTGTAATGTTAAACACAGATTGTAGGTGTTATAGCCCGGAAAATACCCTGAATTATTTTCCTGTTGTTTCATCATGAGGGTACAGTAGGTGTCAATATATTTCAGCAAGAGAGCGGGCTTTCTGCACTTGTCTGTTTCCAGAGACATTCATCTGTGATAGTACACAAATCTTTGGTATTACAGAAGAAAACCAGTTAGCTGCCATATCTGTTGGACTGGAAGGTTGTAGGGCAAATTCTTTCAGAGGTCATTCAGGCTTGCTCTGCTGGTTTTACTCTCTGGGTCCGTGCAGTGGCTTGCTGATAGGGAATGTGTTTGTTCGCATGCAGAGATTTACTGCTGTGGGTTGCTGAGCACCAGGAAGAGTGACTGCACAGGCCTACCTCCATCCATGCTGAACAATTCTGAAACTCCACAGTCCAGAGGACAGTACAGAATAAGAATGAAGGGAAACATGTCACTGATTTGCTGGTACAATAAAGGGCACTTTCGTTTTCTGACCAATGCTTATTCTCCAGTTCAACAAGGTAAGCAATATTCCTACTTCTCATCTCAAAAGTGCGCATGCTTTATGTCACAAGCCAAAATGAGTCGCTGAGATTGATAATAAGCCTGAACAAAGAGCTTGATTGTAACTGATCATACACCCTAGATAAACAGTAGCTGTAGTGATTACTTCCCTTTTGTGTCTTTGTACAGCTATTCTTTTATTCCCATACAAAGGTTAAAAGCCAACTGCTAATGCAGCCTCCTTGCCTGAGCTGGTGGAGGCCCTATCTGTTCAGGTATAAAGATTATATCTTTGCTGATGGTCAGAGAAGGGAAGATGATTATTGCAGAAGATGATATTAGCTGCATTTGTAAAGCATCTTGTAGGATTGCTGCTACAGAAAAATGAATAATGATGCACTTTGAACTCCAAGCAGATCCTACAATTAATTTTTCTTATCTAGTAAAAACTTAGTCACAAACAAGTATCTTTTTGCGAGAAGTAAATATGATTAAGGTTTTCTGTTGTATGTTAAACTGATTTTTAGCGGTCAATGAAAAGAAAGCAAAACAGATAATTTGGATAGTTCAAATAATTACAGAGAGCTTCTTGTTACTGAAATACTTTTTGAAAGTATCCAGATGGTTTTAAGAACCTTTGGAAACTTCTGTAGAATGCAATATGACTAACTAACTTCTTGAAATTAGTTTTTGAATGAGAATATTGTTTCAGTTTCTTACAATTTTTATGATTCAGATTTACGTATAACTGGAAGAGAAAAATGAGAATAAAAGAAACATTTAAATATAAAGCCATCAGTTCAAAGGCATCTTTTATACGTGTTTTCTGAATCCCAAGCTACTCTCACATATATGTACAGATAACAAGCAAATTTAAGGCTTAGAATTACTACATGGTAAACTGAGAAAGCTGACTTAGCGCGTTGTTCAGTGCCTTGCCAGAAGGCTCATTGCCTTAGGAAAGCATGGCTGAATCTGCGGAATTGTGCTGGGCATCCCAGCAGAGTGAGGACTCGGTGATTCAGATGGACTGATGTCTGAGCACAAATGCTGAAAATATGTATGTGAAGGAAGTATGACACTTTGGAGACCCTGCTGAAGCCAGTCTCTGGAGCAGTGTAGCTCCCCATGAGGGGCTTTCACCATCAGGATTTGTGCCGTTTTCCTTGTGGTTTTTGCTGGATTTAGGTTATTCAGCAGCACTAACTGGACAAGAGTTATCACTACAAACTACTACTTGTTGTCTTTAGACTAGCATGGAGCATATGGTTATAATTCATAAATATTAGAAAAAGACTCTGTTTGTAAACATCAGTGTTAACTGCCCTGTTAAAAAGGGGAGCAAAAGCAGACTGTGCTGGCAGCATCCTTTAAAAGCAGCACATGGAGGTGTGAGCTGTTGTGCTTGTGATTGACCTTGGGTCTGTTTTGGCATGGATGGGATTGCAGGTAGTGTGTATGAGGTCGTTTAACATCCACTGATTACGACTTTTGTGTGTGATGGATAAGACTTTCCCAACTCATTGCTCACCAAATGCTGGCTGGGATAGTTGACATAGTTCACTGTGAATCAGAGCAGAAAACAGAGACTGACTTTTTAAAGAGTGATGCTGGGCAAAGAGTCTCTAGCAGGGACCTGGGAACAGATGGAAGCTTGGTGGGAAGGCAAGAGACCAGATTGCTTGCCTCTGATTTGGCACTGCTAAAGTCAGTGCAGCAAAGATAGCTCAAACCAACTTGAGAGAAGCTGGACCACCAGTCTCCTCTAAGGCATTTAAATATAGAGGAGGAAGAGGAGAAATCTGTGGTCCTTGAGGCAGGCCTGGGGCACAGACCTGCTGAGCACGTTAGATGAGAGAGGAGGTAGGGACAAAAGGGATTAAAACCCACATGGGTAGTTGAACAGAGACTGGTGCCAGTGGGATTGTCTGGTGATGCACAGTGTTAGCACTTGGCTGAGTGTAAGTGTGTATGGGCTGGAAGAGGCCACGAAGAGAAAACCTAAATATCAGGCAAGAGATGGTCAGAAGAACACTTAGGATGAGAAAAGAGGTGAACAGAGCTAATAATTAGCTATTTATTGCAATTTAAAGGGAAGCCAAGAAGGTAAATCTTGCCTGTACTTGGAGTGCAAGTCCCACCCAAGCCAGAGGCACCAGGAGGGCAGTACACTTGTCAGAGAGAATCTATGAATACTGTTCTTAGATGTAGCAGGTTATTTATTATGGATGTTTTAAACCACCATGTCATAATACATCATCTCAGATATTCAAGGATGGGTCTCATTCCTTTAGTCCAGAAAAAATGTCCTGCTTACTTAGCTATCAAGTATGTAGTTTCTGCCTAGAACAAAATCCGGTTGGATTTTTAATTGTCCTTAAGCTTTACTTATTCCTTGTGCTTGTATTACAGAGGAACTGAGAATGCAAAAGAGATTGGGACACCTATAGAATAAAAAGTTATCTTACTCTAAAGCAGGTTATCTATGTGCTGGCCCAAATCTCCCTGTCTGTAGGACAAGGCTGCATTTTAGGTTTTTCACTCTAAATCTGCTGCCCACCTACCCAGCATCTCCATTATTATGTCCTAGAAATAACTGCAATCCTTTTTACCTTTCATATGTAGCAGGATGGAGCCGGCAGCAACCTCACTTGCTGTACAGTAGGATGACCAGAATAACATCTTCAGCAAAAAACTATTGAACCCAAGATCTTTTTGAGAAGTAGCTTCTTTCTGAGAATAACTTTCACAGTTGCTCTTCACCAACTAGCTTTACGTAAAAGCTGAACAGTCAATAACTAAGAGTAGAAAACAAACCTTGGGCCACATATGCAAGGAATAAAGAGATGCAAATGGCATGTTAGCATCTCATAAGTGACTTGTAAGAAGCTGGAAGGTGTTGTGGAGCCATCACAGTTGTATGAGTCTCTATGTTGTTCTTACTCCAGGAGAAGCTGGAGTGATGGGTGACTGATGACAGTCTAGTTTCCTGAAAAAGCTTGTGAGATTGGCCCAAAATTGGAAAATCTGGGGAAAGAAGCATTATGTTAAAAAGCGTGTTTCAGGATGGGTAAGCTTAGGGTTTCAACTTACCATTTCCATGTGTCCTTTGTGAGACTACAGTGAGGAGGTTGTGTCCAAGTATGGTGAGATTGAGGATGGGGCCAGAGGACCGCGATGATAAGACCTCAATCATCAGACCTTGTACAATTCTGAATGTTGGCAATTCTGATAAAGAACTGTTAGAAATCAAAGTCCTGATAAAAAGCCATATAGCACTTGGATCATGCAATGCCCCTACTTTTATATTGTTACGAAATCTCAGGGTTTGCTAAGATGGATGCAAGTGCTGATATTAATGAGACTCCCATTTTTAAAAAAGCATGATTCTAGATAGGCTTAGAATAAGTGTTTTGAGGAAACAAGCATGTAAACCTTTGTCTTTTGGCTTGTTTCATTTGAGGTAGTATTTCCCAAGCTTTGCTTGATGGGCATACAGCTTAAAAATTTAAATTAAAAAGAAAAAAGGGTTAAAAGAATATCAAACCCAAAACCTCATGCGTTTCTATGGTGCCAGGATGGAGGCCAGCAGTCAGCACCCTTTCCAGCATGGAAGCAAAGGCAAGCTGTGGCTGCAGTGCAGGTGGTGTGTTCCCTGGAGGGCTGCCAGGGATGGGAACACAGCAGTGCTGGGGGAGGACCAGGAGGGGAAGTGGCTCATCGGATGTGCCGATGAGTCAGCTGGCTCGGGACCACATGCCACAGAGACCTGCAGCTAGGAATGACCCAGCTCTGGCAGTTGTCTTCCCTGGGAAGGTGGGTTATGGCTATGAAACAAGCCTAGAAAAGGCCAAAAATAATATGCCTATAAAGCTGTTTATTTTCTCAAAACAGGGGAATGTTATGGGGAATATAATAGAAAGTGATAGGGAGTATAGGGTTCTGCCACCGCAATGCATTCTTTTAAAGATTATGAATACAAAGCAAATTGCAAAGGAAATGCAAATCCTCCAAAGGAAGAGAAGGGGAAGAAAGAGAAGAGAGCAAGAGGAGAAAGAAGAGGATTTTTTTTGTATAACACTTGTACCAAGAATATACTTACCCTTCCCTGACCTGCCCTGATGAGATGGCAAGTGATTTTGCAGCACTAATGCAGCAGGCTGGTGGTGTATCGGTCCTTTTTACCTCATGCTGGCCAGATATTTGTAGGACTCATTTAAAAAATCAAAACCACACTATAATAATTACATGAATGTAATGAAGAATTTATTTGTTCGAATGGTTTTTCCCCCCCCTCCTTGGGCTACATTTACACCCAGCTTGAGGAGGCGGAGGTGTAAGGAGAGTGTATTGAACAATTCAGAGGTGATATAATTTTGGACTCTGGAAAAATCAGAATTTAAACACCCCAAATAAATTTCTGGATGGCTCAGCTGTAACATGACATTTAGTATGAGTTGCATACTTGCTTCAAAATAGAGCCTGCCAGCTAGGACAGCACGGGGGGCTTGACAGAGATAATGGATGGAATGAGACTTCCAGCTGGAGGAATAAAATGGTGAAGTCTGTAATCAAAACGTGAGTAGCATTTTAGCACTGATTGTAAAAGAGTTGGCAGAAGGAAGGTGAAGAAAGTTTTCTTGAAAGCTTGAGAAATGAGAAAGCCCAGAATTGTACCCTTGCTGAAATGATGCTGAGAAGGGACGCAACCAAGCCCGTGCTTCTCTAGACCTGGAGAAAATAGGGCTGTACCAGAGAGAAGGGCACCTCACTAGGCAGAGTGCCATAGCCATGCAGTAAGTGGTGGTCCATACCCTGGAGAGCCAGCCGTTGAAACCTGTGAGGGCATAAGGTCAAAAGTTAGGGGACTTCTATGCTATAAGTTTGTTTTACTCACCCTTCCTTCCTGCAGGGAGCTTTCCCCAGAAAGTGGGAAGAAGGATAGAAGCAATAAATCAGAAAAGAGCAAGGGGAGTTTCTTAGGAGAGCATTGGACTTATAAATACTGCTGTAGTGTTGGATAAGGCCAGGTCAAAGATAGACCACATGAGGGAATGGGGCCTGGTTTTGGAGTAACCTGCTCTACTACCACATCTTTGTCTGTGCAGAGTGGTGGGTACATGGCTGCAGCGTGATGCCTGTTGCCTTAACACAGTTTTCTGCAGTAGGCAGGGTGGCCATCCCCCATGATGAGCTGAATTACCTAGCCAGATGACCAGGCAGGACAGGAAGGAGCACTTGCAGGCAGAGAAATGTATGCTAAGCTCCAGTGAGCAACCTAAGGGTTCTTCTGAGCTCTGGCTCCCCACAGCAGGAGCCAGGCTGCTTTTCATTTCAAAGACACCGCAATCACCAACGAGCATCACTTCTGTCTTCACTGAGTTCAGACAGTTGGCTCCTTCTTACTGTGTTTTCTTCTCTGTGTCAATTGGCCCCCAGTGAAGAGAAGGTAATGTTGCTCTTGGCCCCCATGGGTAGAGATAAGCAAAGGATTTCATTTCAAGGGACTAATTTGGGACCTCCAAAACTCGAAGCATATAGCAGCAAGTCACTGCCCTAGAGGTGACCACAACTTCTTGTGACCCAAAAGAGGAGAGACTAATACTGTCTGTAGGGGGCTACTGTGGGACTACAGCAACTTACGGGTTTTTTTGAACATACGGCAAAGATGCTTGTGTCTAACATCTTTTCATTTCCAACTGAAAATTGATCCCTCTTCTTCCCCTTCTGCTTGTTCAGTGCACTACCTGTGGGAAAAGAAATCAAATTAGCATCTCTGTTACAGATAAGTTTCCAGCTTTAGGGGAAACACTGTCAATAATGTTTATTTTATAAGCTATATGTAGAAAACGTATTTTTCAATTGCTATGATGTCAATTTAAAATTGTTATGTTTTTAATTGATGCAGGAGTTATAATTAAGAGAAAAAGCGGAGAAATTCCATGCCCACTGGCAGTTGAAGCCTTTGCTGCTCACCTTAGCTATATCTGCAAATATGATGATAAATACAGCAAGTAAGTAAGAAGATGTGCATGTGTGTGTGTACTTCTTTCACACCTTCTCTGTTGCTGCAATGTTTGAGTTCTTCATGTTGAGCTCCATCTGAGGGCCCAATGCTGCTTTCACTGAGTCTCTGACAAAACTTCTGTTTAAGTCAAACATCAGACGCTGGCTCCGCACAAAGCAAGAACTGCATTGCTGGTATTGGTTTGGCTCTATCTACCCATCCACCAGTCAAAAAAAAAAGAAATGTTGAGACACAGGTCCTTTGCATCTCGTAAATGACTTCTAAGAAGTGATGGGAGGATGAGCCAACAGACTGATAGAGAATTCAACAAGGGTCTACCAGCCCTACAAGTCTCTCAGGCGGGCTCAGCTCTCCACCTCTAGCAATAAATGGTGTTTAGCTGATAATCTGTCCTGGTGATACTTGCATCACCTGGAGCCAGAAGAAAAAAGACATTCAGTTGTACATGTAAATCTGATCTACGTGCTCTGAGAGAGGAGAATGTAGAACTTTTGGCTCCTGAGTTCCAGTTGGTGTCCTCAGTGTTAGCTCTTAATATAGCAGGGAGGGACAGAAATGAGTAAGAATAAGAGTGGTGAAGCTTGGCGATGGGAATAGCGATGAGGTGCGGAAGATTTCAAGAACTAGAAATTGAGAAGAGAGAAAAAGCAGCACAGATTTTTCAAGCCAATTCTGAGCAAGGCCACAAGAAATAAGTAGAATATATGAAAGAGGAGGAGGTGGTTGCTGGAGAACGATGTTGGGATCTGATCTGAGGAAATCAATGCAGAAAAGAGCCGAGGTAGTAGATTTAAATGGTTGCTAAAAAAATGAAAGTAGGAAAGTAGGAAAATGGGAAATCTTATGACTAAAGAGAGAATATTCTGGCAGTCCTAGAATTAGTCAGAACCTAAATATAAAGATGTCAGTCCTTTCTAGTTCTGCCTTGTGCTCCACCTACCAGCCATGTACACTCTAGCTCTACCCCCACATCCTCCCACCTACTGTTGACAGCAGGAGGAATCATTCTTTGC
>VYZQ01038150.1:11477-23666 GCA_013400655.1 Mystacornis crossleyi
AATTATTCTTTCCATTTATTTTTTTTTATCAGAGAAATTAGTTACAGTATTTTAAAAAACGCTCAGACATTAGGTGAATGAAGTTTTGGCTACCACAAAAGGTAAATATATCACTATTTACTCCTTCCTTACTGCAGGAAGGATACCAGCAGTGTATTTTCTAGTATCTTATCTTAACTAGTTTTAAAAATCTTGTGATAAATTGCTGAAGCTCCAATGGAGAGAGTAATAAAATTTTATGGCTGAACTATATCTCATTGCCTGAATAAAAAATAATAAAAATCCCCTTTTCTCTGTTTTGAATGTCATCATCTTATTCCTCATTATGGATTTAGTCCATCTTGGTGTTTTCATCCAGTATTTATCATCATATGTGAAAATATAGGCTATACTTATATCTTATTCTGGTCATTGTTTATCCAGCTTCAGAAAATAAGATTAAGATTTTCAAATACTGCAGGAAGGTTATCCACAGAAGGGCTTCCAAAAATCCTCTCAAATCATTTTTTAAAAATTCATTGTACTGCTTTGAGAATTTCAGTCATGATTATGAACTTCTATAGCTTCACCAGCTTTCCTATACTTCTCTGGGTTCTTCAAAAAGGTCCTAATACATACAATGCTCATACAAGGATTTTCAGTTCTAGTTACACAATTTCTACTATTTTAACTTACTTCCCACTCCAAACTTCATGATACCTTGTATTTCATTTTCATAAACCTGAAGTTCGCTGCTGAGTGGTTCACCCAACTGCTCAAGCCAACACAGTTGTAACTAGCTCCTTCCCCCATGATGGTTTTCAAACCTGATTAAAATGGGAACCAGGCCTTCACATGGTGTCTAAATTACTGCTAAGGTGGGCTGAGTTGCACTCAAGATGCTAGAAAGTCAAGATGAATCCTTCATCTTTGCTTTTGGTTTTATTACTTTCTAAGCAGGATGCAAAAATAAAATTCCAGCCCAAATTGTATGTATTAGTGTAAAATGCATATATTTTCCTGAAGTCATTAATCATCTCTTTAATGATTAAAGACACATTTAACAAAAGAACAAGGAAAAAGCTTATTCTACAACAGACTACATTCTTGACTTCCTGATTAAGCATGTTAGAAATGCTGTGCCAGTTGCTCACTTGAGCCTTGAGAAAAGTCAACAGGCTACTATACAATATACAGAATGATACAAATGTATAAACTATGCAGTTTTAGAAAGTTTTATTCCATAATCCTGCTTTACCCTTTGAAAGTTAAAGGATAAAAGCAGCATTAAGAGAAAAAATATTACGTTTGTATAATGGAGAATTTACATCTAACACCAGGTATTTTCAAGCAGTTCTAGCGTAGTAGAATGTAATCAGAAATAACATATATCAAGATGCAAAAGCCTTTTCAAAACTAGTGGAAAAATAGTTTCTAATTGTGTTTATACAATGTACAAGACACCATGAATGGGAGTCATAGGAACAGAGCACTGTCCTAATATTTTCCAAAATAGTCCACACTACGTTTTAATACCAGATGAGGTAGAAGGAGGTAGGAGGAAGAATCTTGGCTTCATTACCTGCTAATGAGATACAACTCCAGAGGATGGAGAACCTGCTAAGTTTTTACAAAGCTGAGTCACTTCAACCCCTGCCACATAAGTAGTGAAGGGAAAGTGTCATCAGCAATGATACTACCTCAGAATTAAAGAAAAAGTGGAACATTTGTAATTTTCATGATAGCTCAAGGAAAGACTCAGTACTGATAAGGAGTCTCCGGCAAGTACTAAAAGAACTTTCTTTCACACTGCGCCTGTAACAAAAACTATCTACGTTTTTCAGGCTTGTCTCATTCTAAGAGAAGTACAGTGGACTGTACCGAAGTTGAAATAATACATATTTTACTGATGAAAACAACATGGAAATCACACACTGAATGTAATTTCTCAATATTAAGTGCCATAGGTTTATTCTTGTTATGTTGAAAAGTGTAATAAGCTCCTCCCAGCAAATCCAATAAATAAATTCCCACATCTCACCCCAATTTCTCCTGCATGAGGAGTATTGTGAGAAGCTGGTTTTGATAACCATTCTGATAAAGCAAGAGTTGGTCATAAAATCCCTGTATCAGTAAGTTAGATTAACACTGAAATACTGGAAATAAATCTGTAGTTCAGAAAATCTCCATTTCTCACTTAAAGACCTCCAAATATTTCAAACCTGCAGGGGTAGAGGGAGAACTAAAGACAGAGATTTCTCAGTTTTGTTTTTACGCAAAGTAAATTATGAGATCATGCAATCAATAATTCTCATCTACTTGAGCAGGATCCAGTGGATGTGCATTAGAATTTAAAGAGGGCAGAGAAGAAGCATACTTAGAGAGATCACCCCCATGGCATTAAACACTCTAACCAAAGAGCATAAGCGTAAGTGAGGAAAATCTGCTAGAAAGTGTTCTGAATGAGTGATGCCATAAAGACTGGAAGAACATCAAGCATAAAGACTGACCCTTCATGACCAAAGTGTTGGTAGTTGATTAAAAGGTTTCCAGGAGTATATTCTATTAAGTATTAGTGAATTATGAAAAACTACAGCTAATAGATGTCGAATTTAAGAAAGCCAAAATGTGTTAGACACAGAAAGTATTTTCTAAAATACATTGTATCCCTGAAAGAAGACCAACTGCACCTTCAGCACTATGATACTTAGTTTACAAGTGCTTTAGGATATCTCAAGACTTCCTTGAAAGGAAGATGCTCCATACTAACTTCAAGGAGTTAGAGACAGACCAGTTACTAGCCATGCAACTCTCTTCACCTGGAAGAACCATCATCAGGTACAGGTACAGAACAGTTCCCTTAATGCTAAAAACTCTGAAGAATAATTAAAAGGAAGTCAGCACTCCACTACCACCAGGCAGGTGTAGGAACGTGGTAGCAGTGATTGTCTGAAGAGGCAGGGCAGTTACAAAATTTTGCAGACTAGTTCTGTGGTTAATATGTCCTGTAACTTGTCCTCTAGGGTGAGAGGGATGCAGGGAAAGATAACATTAATTACCCTTTCTCTCCATAAACAGCAAATGATCAGAAAGGAGTGAAGATCAGACTTCCAATAAGGCTTTCCTTTCACATTAGGAACATGCCTAACCCAGCTCCTCTGTAATCAGTAGGGGGTTAGGGACAACCCAGCCACTTCGACAACTCTGTAGATGCTTACCATTTCCCACCAACCAGCAAGGACCTCCACAGCATGCAGATTTCTACCTGAAACGTTCAGCTTGAAGGGGGATGGGAATAAGATACCAGGGTTAGGGGTAAAATCAGTAGCCCAGATGAAGTGCATCTACACCAATGTACACAGTATGGGTAACAAACAGGAGGAGCTGGAGGCCACTGTGCAGCAGGAAAGCAATGACAGAAAAGTGGTGGAATGACCAGAGTGCTGCACTGGATGTCTACAAGCCCTTCAGAAGGGACAGGCAAGGAAGGAGAGGTTATGGGGTGGCTCCGTACATTAGAAAGTGTTTTGACTGTACAGAGCGCAAGGATAGTGATGAGAAGGATGAGTGCCCATGGGTGACAATCAGGGGGAAGGCCAAAAAGGAAGATATCCTGGTGGGAGTCTTCTGTAGACCACCTAGGATGAGGAGGTGGATGAACTATTCCATAAGCAGATGGCTGATGTTTCATGTTAGTCAGCCCTTGTTTAATTGGCCATATCACCACAGCAGAGAGGAGGAAGTCTAGGAGGTTCCTGGAGAGCAACATAACCTCTACCCTGGACATGGAGAGTACAGACTTTAGCCCATTCAGGATACAGGCTCAGAGAGAGCACTGGGAAGCAGCCCTTAAAAGTGGGCCAAGAAGGCTGGACATACTGTAAAAAAGAGATCTTGAAGTTTCAGGAGCAAGCTATTCCTATGAGTCAGCAGACAGCAGAGAAGATGACTGGTCGGGCTGAGCACTGGGCTGTGATAGGAACTCAGCGAAAAAAGAAGGTATATCACCTCAGGAAAAAGGGGCAGGTAACTCAGGAAGTGTATAAGGATGTTGTTAAGTCATGTAGAAATAAAACTAGAAAGGCAAAAATTTTGCTGAAACTTAATCTGGTCACTACTGGTTACACCAGTTTTTCAAAATATATTAATAACGAAAGGAGGGCCAAGGTAAACCTCCATTTTTTATTGGATAAAGAAGGAAATATAGTCACCAAAGATGAGGAAAAGGCTGAGATACTTACTGCCTTCTTTACCTCATTCTTCAAAAGTAAGACTAGTTATGCTCAGAGCAGCTGGCCCCCTGAGCTGGTAGGCAGGGATGGGGAGCAGAACAGACACCCTGTAATCCAAGAGGAAGTAATTAGTGACTGCTGTGCCACCTAGATGCTCACTTGTCTATGGGGCCAGATGGACTTCACCCTAGGGTGATGAGAGAGCTAGTGGATAGCCCACTCAGCTGATTGTCATGATTTATCATCAGTCCTGGTTAACTGGAGAGGTCCCAGATGAGGGGAAGTTATCCAGGGTGATGCCCGTTCACAAAAAGGGCCAGACGGAAGATGCAGGGAACTACAGGCCTGGCAGCAAAGTCAGCCTGACCCTCATGCTGACCATGCCCCAAGGTTATGGAGCAGATCATCTTGAGGGCTATCGCACAGCACATATAGGACACCCAGGGGATCAGGCCCAGCCAGCAGGGGTTTAGGAAAGGCAGGTCCTGCCTGGCCAACCTGATCTCCTTCTTTGTCTGGGTGACTGGTTCAGTGGATGAGGGAAAGGCTGTGGATGTGTCTACCAGAACTTCAGTAAAGCCTTCAGTATCATCTCACATGGCATTCTCCTGGAAAAGCTGGCAGCACATGGCTTGGACAGGTGCACCCTTTGCTGGGTTAAGAACTGGCTGGATGGCTGGGCCCAGAGACCAGTGATTAAAGGTGCTACATCCCGTTGTCATTGAGTGACTAGGGGTGTCCCCCACGGATCAGCGCTGGTCCCAGTCCTGTTCAATGTCTTTATTTATTGTCAGGATGAGGGGATCAATGGTGCCCTCAGTAAATTCACAGATGACATCAAATTGGGTGGGAGTGTTGATTTCCTGGAGGATTGGAAGACCCTGCAGAGGAACCTGGACAGGCTGGACTGAGGTGCCAAGACCAATGATACAAGGTGCCAGTGCCAGTGCACTTCAATCACAAAAACCCCAGACAGTGCTACAGGCTGGAGGTAGAGTGGCTGGAAAGCTGCCCAGTGGAAAAGGACCTGGTGGTGCTGGTGACAGCAGCTGAGCATGATCCAGCATGTGCCCAGGTGGCCAGGAAGGCCAGGGACATCCTTGCCTATATCAACAATAGCAATAAACAGCATGGCCAGCAAGACCAGGGCAGGGATTGTTCCTCTATACTCAGCACTGGTGAGGCCTCACTTTGAGTGCCACGTTCAGTTCTGAGCCCATCACTGCAAGAAGGACACTGAGGGGCTGGAGCGCATCCAGAGAAACACAGCAAAGCTGGCAAAGGGTTTGGAGCACAAGTCCTGTGAGGAACGACTGAGGGAGCTGTTGTTGTTTAGCCTGGAAAAAGAGAGGCTGAGGGGAGACCTTACTGCTCTCTACAATTACTGAAAGGAGGTTTTTACTAGCTGGGGTTTGGCCTCTTCTCCCAGACATCCAGCAACAGGGCAAGAGGACACAGTCTTAAACTGTGCCAGGAGAGGTTCAGGTTGAACACTGGAAGAAATTTCTTCACAGAAACTGTGATTNCCAGTGATGAAAGGTGCTACATCCAGTTGTCATTGAGTGACTAGGGGTGTCCCCCACGGATCAGCGCTGGTCCCAGTCCTGTTCAATGTCTTTATTTATTGTCAGGATGAGGGGATCAATGGTGCCCTCAGTAAATTCACAGATGACATCAAATTGGGTGGGAGTGTTGATTTCCTGGAGGATTGGAAGACCCTGCAGAGGAACCTGGACAGGCTGGACTGAGGTGCCAAGACCAATGATACAAGGTGCCAGTGCCAGTGCACTTCAATCACAAAAACCCCAGACAGTGCTACAGGCTGGAGGTAGAGTGGCTGGAAAGCTGCCCAGTGGAAAAGGACCTGGTGGTGCTGGTGACAGCAGCTGAGCATGATCCAGCATGTGCCCAGGTGGCCAGGAAGGCCAGGGACATCCTTGCCTATATCAACAATAGCAATAAACAGCATGGCCAGCAAGACCAGGGCAGGGATTGTTCCTCTATACTCAGCACTGGTGAGGCCTCACTTTGAGTGCCACGTTCAGTTCTGAGCCCATCACTGCAAGAAGGACACTGAGGGGCTGGAGCGCATCCAGAGAAACACAGCAAAGCTGGCAAAGGGTTTGGAGCACAAGTCCTGTGAGGAACGACTGNAAAAGAGAGGCTGAGGGGAGACCTTACTGCTCTCTACAATTACTGAAAGGAGGTTTTTACTAGCTGGGGTTTGGCCTCTTCTCCCAGACATCCAGCAACAGGGCAAGAGGACACAGTCTTAAACTGTGCCAGGAGAGGTTCAGGTTGAACACTGGAAGAAATTTCTTCACAGAAACTGTGATTAGACATTGGAATGGGCTGCTCAGGGAGGTGGTAGAGTCACTATCCCTGGAACTGTTTAAGGAAAGACTGGATGTGGCCCTTAGTGCCATGGTCTAGTTGACAAGGTGGTGCTTGGTCAAAGGTTGAACTTGATGATCTTAGAGGTCTTTTCCAACCTAATTGATTCTCTGATTCTATGAACATCTAAACTTAAGCAAGAGCTCATCCAGACTCATGGCCCCTTTTCAGTCTTCACTAGTCTTTCACTGGTAACAGTCTGTTGAGGATTAGTATGATTTTTACCCTGAACATTTCCCATCTTGGCTCATTCTCTGTGATGAGGTCTACATAACAGTCTCTGAACAGGTTTCCTTTAAGGATATTCACTTGAGTTTAAGGACTTCTTCACCCTTATCTTTCTTTCTCATTTACTCTGTCTATTAAGATGTATGAAATGAAGGACTCAAGAGAACAAACTAGGAGAGAAAAGTCCATGTATTGTATTCCCTTTAGAACATATTTGGTTTTAAAAAACCTTACCCTATTCTGAAAAAAATAGTTTCAAAAACTGTTTGAGATGTTCTTTTCACTAATCACGTCAGTGCCAGTAATGGGTAAACAAATGCTAACCCTTTCCCTGGCGCACCTCTCCCTCAACAGTGACAAAGCATGCCAGCTGATGTACAACAGTAGAGGTTCCATCCTTTCACAGTAACAACAGATGACAAACATAATTGCATTGAATAGAAAAACAGCAAACAACCCAAGCCCGAAAACAAAATCAAAGTTCTAAAATACTTAATAGTATTTAAAGGAATTTCTAAGGAGGCACCAAGAAAAGACATAGCAGGAATTTGTTGCCTATGATACTAAACGATCTGTTTTTATTATTTTAACTCATTCTTCCTCGATGTCATGATAGTGTTGTGCAGTCCTGAGAGTAGTCTCTGGGAATTGATTCCTTCCAGCTGAGCCACACAGAGCTAGTACTCAGACCCTTCCTCCAATTGCAGTATGCCTTCTCTGAGACCAGCTTCCGACAGAAGCAGAACAGTGGAAAGTATGAATTGTGTTGCAGCCTACCACCCACAGCTAGAGTATCCACACCAGCATCCAGATGATAAAAAGATTTAATCAAAGACTTACTTGGACACTGGGAACTCATGGGGTGGCTGACTTCTTTGTTGGGGGTTGCTTTGTGGGTTTTTTCGTTATTTTTGATGTTTTTTGTGTATTCAACTGTTTCTGAACATTTAATTCTGGGATGCCTGGGGGGAGCTTTTACTTTAATGGATAAGGGGGAGTTGTGGGAGCCAGTGAAAGGGACAGACCCCAAGAGATATCCCCAGGTTAGGGTTAGGCCTCCGAGGATGCTTTGTTCTACCATGTCAATGTACCCCAGTTCTGTTTCCCTGACTGGCCTGTTGATTTCCCTGCCACTTTTCCCCTTATATGTCAAGGTCCCCGCTATGGACCGCCCCATCCCTGATGTTTTCCCCACCCCCATATATAACCTGGAACTTTCCATTGTTCAGTGTCTTTGGTCCCTGGTGCCCTTCACACATGGGGCTCAAATAAACCTGTGCCATGGAATTCCACAAAAGACCCTTCCTGCCTCTTTGCCATAGACCTGTTGAGAAGCTATCTGGAGTCTGTGTGTGTATACTCAGTGTCTGCCAAGTGACTTTCTATTGAAGTCGGTTCGGGAGGTCATAGAACTCCACCAGAACATCCCCCCCGATCCGACACAGAATTACAGATTTTCTGACTTCAACTTACACATTAAAAAAAAAAAAAATTAAAATACTTCTCTCACAGCTCTTATTTTTCTAGAGCTCAGTGAGCATTTAAAGCCAAAGCACCTGTCCTTGGTCCAAAGATCTCTTTAACACAGACAAACATAATTCATCTTTAAGACAGGTTAAACTCAAGAGAAGCTGAACTCAGACTTATAAAAGGTCTGTAATCATCTAAAAAGAAATACAACCTGATCATGGAGAAATTATCTGCACCTCATGCAAATAAAAAGAACTATCAAGGGCTTAAAGCCTTAAGCTAGGATTCACCATACAGCTGCTCAGCTGCCACTGCTGTCAAAGGCTTCCAGTGCAACTCCATACAAGTCATTTTCTCTAAGTATTAACTGCCGTTTTCCTTTTTGAAGAAGAAACAGTTTTTCTTCTCACCAGTCATCTGTTACATCTATTTAGTTTGTAGAGAGCTGAGAACAGGGACTCTGTATATAGAGTAGGACAGTGATTTTTGTAGTCTTTTGTCAATACTGTGATACATAAATATTTAGCCCATATCTACTAATTTAAACTTATTTGGTGATTTTTTTTTGTTAGACATCTCATGGAGTTCACAGTTTTACACTCTGACAGTGTCGACAGACTGTATACGCACTTGCATATACATGTGTACTTTCTTTTTTAAGGTTGAAGATTCAGTTAAAAGAGAAGAAATTACTATTAACATGATCTCAACAGTTGCACGTGTCCATTTGTTTTATAGTGTCAAAAAGATTTCTAGGGTCCAGCAGTGCTATTTATTAGTAAAACACTGCTGCATTTAAATTCCATTTAGGAATAAAGAATACACCTTTTGAAATACAGTAATGAGAGAAAGAGTAAGAGAAGAAGCAAACTTCCAGTGCTTGAATTACCTCAGCTCTCCTCTGGGATGTGCAAGGCAAGATGGGAAGTGTCAAGAAAATACAGGCAGAAATGAAGCTACTTCTGCACTAAGTAGGACATAACAAGAAAGTTATGTGATGCAGAAGAAGGAGGGTTGGTGCCAGATGCATGACCTCCAGCCATCATCTACTCCTACAAGACAGCTGAATTTTTCTATGGTAGCACTGGATTTAGTGTTGCTTTACCATCAAGCTGGTGGCAGCTCTGGAGTGGGTCTACCTCTGTGGGTTCATCGCTCCCCAGCTTACATTTCGACAAGAAATGCTCCTTCGGGCCATCAAAGTCCTATTGACAAGAACATCATTCATATGAACCTTTTTTCATTAAAAGTTGCAGTTTTGAGAAATTGGTATTTTCTGCTAAAACAAAGAAACAAGCAGAAAAGTTTGTTTCAAAAGAAATTCCCATGTAGCTCCATTATTTTGTCCCTGTGCAGACCACAGCCTTATTCAATGTATAGATAGAGGAGAGTCTGCAGAGTAAGGAGTTATTCACTATTTTGCTTTATCTTAATGCTGCAGTGTGCAGTCCTTTAAAATAAACCTTTGTTTATTTTCCACTATTCAAACTTCCCTCCCTCTAAAGCCAGGCTCATTAATTTCTGCATGTGCTTTCTGTATAGTTCATGAAAGTGCTTGACAAACAGGAATTTATTTTTCCAGCACTGTGCTGACGGAGAGGTGAGAGAGAGGGATTAAAGTCAAAAGTGCCATTCATGTTGAGTGCTTGATCTGATACCTCGAAAACCAGATCTCCTACATATCGTTACACAGGGCGTTTTGTACCGGCAGTTCCCTCCCCCCTGATGGCATGTAGGGCAGTCAGCGGTCAGGACTTCCCACTCCCTCAGAATCCCATTTGGTCACTCAGCTAATCAGGAGCACAGTTAGGGACCATCCATGGAAGGTACTCAGCCTGGACAGGGGAAGAAGTGGTGGTCAACCGGAGAGAGCAGGCCTGGTTACCCTGCATGGCCTGAGTGTTCTACAGCCTCTTTCTCAGCACAGGACTGATTTTTTCACAGGAAACAGCCCATATGCAACCGTGCGTGAAATCTTCTGTGAAGCCCCAGCCAGGGAACTTCTAAAGACTGCATCTACTGTATTTCCATCTAATTTTTCCTGGTCTTTGGTGATGTGAAGTCGTTTAAGGATATTGCAATTTGAACAACCTTGTCTTTTTCATTTCATTAAAATGGTGCAGAACACTGCGTCATGTAGACTGTATATTTTGCTGAACTTAAACATTTTAGCTTATAACCTCTAAAAATTCTCAGTGAAGCAGCCACAAGAATCACAATTTTTGCCATATACAAAGCCAATATGTTTTGTTAGTTGGGCTTTTTTCTCCCCTAAAGCAGAAAACTTACTTTTTCTAGAAATTTCTGAAAACAAAATTATTTTACATAAATCTATTTAAAATATTGGAAAAAATATACCAGAGCAGACAAAGTTCAGTAAAGTTTTAAACAAATGTAGATAAGGTGTTAGAATATGACATACTGGGAATGATTTGTTCTGGCTATAAAAAATAAGAGCTTGAGAGCAGAGGGACTTGGGACAGAAGGGAAAAGGACTGTCACCAAACCGTCATTGACCCCTTACTTCAAATCCTTTTGTTAACACTTGCTAGGAAGCAGCACTCCCATTCATGCTACCGTTGTTTTGTGCTTCGAGCGGCACTAGCTAATTGTAATCACACGATATCCTATTACCCACTTCTCTCACCTTGTCAAAGCTCTGAATGCAGAAAGCATGCCCTTTGCCAGCCACAGAGGACCTAAGAATCTTATCCTCAACTGCTTTTTGTATTTGGCACCACTGTCAGCTTCCAGCTCTCCTCCCTGCTCTTGTTGTACCTTTCCATATCAAAGCCATCTTTCAGTTCCAGAAGGATGGATGAGTAGGTAGAAGACACATTGCTGTCTCTCTACCCAGTAATACTGTCTCCCTCAATTGTTTTTATAGTTTTGTTTTATCTGTGGGCCACACAATAGTTGTATGTGTTGCAAGATATTAAACTTATCTCTCTTATAGATAAGAATAACGCAGATGTTAAGACCCTCTCGACTGCATTTATAATGTTGAACAGTTTCTCCTTTTGAGGCACTGGTAACCTTTTCTGCTTCCTGTTAGCAATTGCTTGTTTCCCCTCCCCCACTTCCTTATCCTTTAAATGGAAACACAAGTCTGCCATTTAATAAAACCCCAATAATGATCCTGCTTTAAAGGACAAGGGCTAATCACTTACTGCTTAATATTCCAGACACATGACAGTGGAGGAGACTAAATCAGTTAAACAGCAAGATGCAGCACAACTAATTTTCATGTAAAAGGGGGTGATTGCCTTCTTTTTTTTAACCATTGTGGTTTTTTTAAGCTGTTAAAGCCCAAACATTCTCGTCTATCAGTTTATGAATTATTAATAAAAAAAGAGAGAAAAGAGGCTTTCTTTTTCTAAATATCATCTGCTAAGCCACCACAGACTGAAGTGCCTCACACTGATTCCTGATTTACATAGTCCCAGTTGGAAGTTAATGAAGACTGCTGAGCCACCTTTCAACATGCAGATAAACCTTCATGTATTTAAAAGCAGGGAATATGTGCTTGTTGCTGGCAAATTATTCATCTAAGATCTGAAGTTTCTGACACCGCCTGCGTCAGATAAACTGTCACCCAAATTGCAAACTAATTAGTGATTCAAACATTTTTGAGCTGATTGATGACAGAATAATTTACGCTTGTTTCTCAGTTTCCAGCTGGCATAGGCTGCTGACTGGAGCCCTAATTAACGCTAGTACATCAGTCATGTTCTGCCAAGGCAGCACATACAATTAAAAGGCAGTTTAAATGGAATATCACATTAAAAAGGCTGGTAGATGCAAATGTGAGGAAACAGCACTTTAGGATAAAATGACAACAGAACCCCAGAAACCAAAACAGAATGGAACAGGGTTGGGGTTTTTT
>VYZQ01038160.1:0-25309 GCA_013400655.1 Mystacornis crossleyi
AAGGAACTGATGGAGATAAGGCTGGGACACTGACCTCCATTAACAGAGTGGGATCTATTGAGTGGAGGGTTTGGAGGAGTTTCTCCTTCATTAATTAGTCTCAGATCTTGTTCCCTCTGGAGCTCTCTGATCATTCCATCAAGGATACTCTCATCCTGGTCATTCGTTTGCTGCCCGATGACTTGTTCAACCACCTCACCATCGCCTTGACAAGAACAAAGACACAAATATGGATAAAATGATGGATTTCTGTATTATCAAACACCATAGAAATAATCCCATTTAAAACTCTGCACCACTATTTGTCCGCTCTGCAAAACATCTGATCACCAGCTGGCTTTCTGCTCTCATGTAATAAATGGAGGCAAAGTTTAAAAGAGAAGTTGTAATAAAATCCTAAAACTCCAGACCACATGTAGAACATAAACAGAAACCCTTAGAAAAAGCAGAAAGAAATTATGCTTCAGCAGGTAAGAATGGAAGATCTTTTTTGGGGATAAGCATTTTGCACAAGTTTGTGTCTATGAGAAAAAAGAATTGTTAAAAAAAAAAAAAAAAGCTGGTTTTCCATGTCTTCCTCACCTTCCTGCTTTCTTCCTCTCATGCCCAGTTACAGAGGTTAATAGACAATGCTTTAAACATCTGCCATATACTGGGAAAAATCCCCAGATTTTGGAATACTCTTGCCTCCAGTTACTTTGATTCCACGCACTTCCTTTTAGCCATAACCCCACCCCATCTCCTCTTCTACCTGTATATTGAATTTAAACCATCGATTTATACATGCTCACAGCACCATCCCTGGAGCTGGTGCTCAGTACTGTGCCACACTTGTATAATTCATGAGGTTCAGACAGAATACCATTAGCCACATATCCCAGCTGAGGAATAAGTTGTTCATCCTTGCAATTTTCCCTCCCTGGCACCAGACGCTGGAATCTTGTGGGATGAGGATTTCCATCAACATCCACCAGGAATGGAGGAGGCATAAGGTGTGGAGCCTGTTGAGTCTGTTCATCCAGCACGTAATTATTGGCATCTCGGATCAGGGGCCGGTAATCCGTGTGGAAGAACATCTGATCAGGAATCTGAAAGAAAAGCAATTTAGGAAATAAATCAATGGCCATTTGCAGCTGTCTTGCTGTTCTGGAACGGCTCCCATAAACCACAACTCCTACACTTGGGATCAGCACAAGGAATGTTACGACACAGAACAGATTCCTACCACAAACGTGGTTTATTACCGAGGCCTGATGCAAAAATTCAACAGTAAAATAGGCCAAGAGAGGTGGACAGAGAAGTTAATGCTTTTCTACTCTATCTATAGAGTCTCTTGTCTAAATTTTTTTTATTTAGAAAAACAGCAACTGCTCCATGACCTAATTATTATTTTGTCTGGGGCAAGGTGAGAGAATAAATTGTAACACAATACTTCTAAGACAAAATCAGGTCAAGACAGGGAAGAGTTTAAAATTCATTCAACCCACCTTTTCATAATATTTATTGCATCCAAAACCAAATAGTAGCAGATGTCCATGAGAGTCTGTGCAGGCAAAATGCTGCCCATCTGGTGAGAACTTGCAATCAAAAACAGCTCCATGGCCTTGGCCCTCAATCTGTACCAAGCACAGAGAATTCCTTTCAAAACCATACATTCTCTATAACAGCATTTTCACAAACATTTCCCCTGTGCTCCAACACATACTAATTCTCATTCTGTGGTTTCTTATCTCACTCAAGACTGATTTACACTTCTATTTATTAAAGTTAAACTGAATAATGAAGTAAAACTTCACATTTTCTCCCTGTCCTCAAATTTCAGCCCAACTTTTAATGTATGTTCTGGAACAACCAGCTGGAAGTCCACATTTTATGTTAATGGTAGACACAGGGCAAGATCACCAAAGATCTCAGAGCTGTACTGGCTCTGGAGGTATTTAATGAAATCTGCTTTTGTCTCAAGACCAGTTTAGTGAAAAAAGAAAAAACCAAACCTTCTGTGAACCTTCTTACCATGTTAAAGTAATTGCGAATTTTTGTTCCTTTGTCTATATCCCAAACAAAAATATTCCCATCGTGTCCCGCCGAAAGCACAATCCTTTGGTCAAAGGGATGAGCCTCCAGAACAAAAACTTCGTCGTCGTGACCCTGCAACAACAGCAGGAGGAAAAGAAAGAAGTTGTATTTCTACTTGTAGTATCTCCAGATGTGCTGGGAGTTACTGAGAGGATCCCAGAGCAGGGAGTCACCCAGGACACCTCAGTTTACCGGAACTGTGCTCGGTCACCGTTCCTGCCACAGGTTTGGCATTGTCACTGCTCAGCCCCGCTGAGATGGGGAGGGATGGGGAGGAAGGAGAAATCAGGGCATGGATGGAGCCTCCAAAGGGTTCCCTGTCAGCCAGGAATCACCAGGATTCTGCACACCAGCTCCTTTCCCCACGGGCCACCCTCCTCCCAGCAGGCAGGGGACAGCTGGGTACTTCCACACCAAACCCTTGTCAGGGGAATGGTGATGAGTTCAGCCTCAAATCAATCTCAGACTGAACTACATCCATTTGGGATTCCCCCCTGGAATTGTACTCACGGATAAGCTATGGAGAAGCTGCCCTGTGGATGAGTTCCACACTTTGAGGAGGAAATTGTTGACTGCAGTGATGACAGTGGCATCGTATCGATCCCAAGCCACCATGGTAACCTTCAGCTTGGTCACCTTGTCCTCCCCAGAAGCCACATTGTTTCTAAGGAAATCAGCAATTTAAAAAGGAATAAATCAGTAACTACATACGGAAACATTTAGGAAAGCTAATTCAGTATGAAATTCGGGGGAGGATGGATCACAGCCACCTCTGTGACTCTGGTTAAGGCAGGAGAACAAAGGATAATTCTGCAATGGTAAAAACAGGATACGGGAAATATTCAGTGCCACTGAAATTTATAGAGCTCTATTTCCTTAGAAAGGACGTTTTTTCCTCTGTTCCTAAGCCATCATCCTCCCCTACCCCAATTTTTCCTTTCAGCTCTATTAAGCTTTTTCCTACAAGGCATCTTTCTTATCAGTCATCAATATCAGTGAACTCCACAATGAGCAGGAACCTGCTACATAAACCCAGCTCACACTTCCGACTGCAAATCCTGCAAATGTAACCACTGAAATACGGAGAACTCTGCAAAGCAAGTGCCTAATGGATTTCTCCATTTCTGCTCTTTGTTGTTGTGAATATTCAATTACAATTCAATTACAGGGCACTTAAAGAAGTCACTTGAGGATCTCAAAAACACAAACTCGAAACCCTAATTGAACCTGAGAACCAAACACTAATTTCACCTCCTACTTGGAAACCTAAGGTAGAAATACAATTTTAAGAACCATGTTGGAGATACATATATACATATGTGTGTGATTAGCATATTCTCACTGGGGGTCTACCAGAACCTCCTTCTGTGAGATAAATTGTTTGACATTCTTATTTCACGTATAAAATACTAAATATTCCCCAACTATTAGGACAGGGAAGTACCAACAGGTTATTATTTATTTGGGGGTGAATTAACTATGTAAATTGACAAAGCCACAACATTTTCAATACATGCACTGAAATTAACTCAAAATGGAAGCAAATAACCAGTTTTCAGTATGACGGAGGATTCAGCTTGCAGGTAGGTGTGCCTGTGAGGTGTGTTCTGATTGCTTTGCTTTACCCTGTCATTTTTGTAGCCATATCCAGGACCAGACTCTTCCAGTCGTGCTGATGGTAGTGCCAGATTCTTGCTGTTCCATCCCTGCTTCCACTGACAAACCTTAAGCTATGGGGCAAAGGGGAAAAAAAAGCCATGAAATTCTGAACAAAGATGGCTTCATCCCCACATGGACACCAATAAATGATATATATACACTTGGAAGTGTGTACTTGTGTCTCTCTACTTCTCTTGCTCACGAGGTTACAATTTTCCTATCAGATATTGTAGGGTACAAGAGAGTTTCTAGCCCACAACATTAATTACATTTGGCTCCAGCAGCAGATGGCCTTGGAATGACTTCAATGTCGTAATTCATACGAGCTGCACATTCCCTTTTTAATGACATCAGCAAATCCCTGGAGCAGCTCAGAGTGGCAGCAAAGAAAGGGAAACTGCGTGCCAGGAGTCTGGCATAAATTATAATACATTAACTTAGGGACAGGGTGAAGACAGGCAAGGGAAGGAGCCAAACAGAGCACAAGGAGGTTGTCCTGCCTGTGGAGCTGAACAGGAATATTTTAATTTTTAAAACCCTCCTTATTTAAAAATTTCAAGCATCCAGCAAATGTATTTAACCACATCACACGCTTTGGCCATCAATGTCACAGAAACCATTTTTGTTGAGAAACTGGGAAAAGCTCCTCAAGTAATACACTTTCACAGGATGGCCAGCATCTTTGGAAGTATATTCCATTCATATACAAAATTACACTTAAAAGGCAAATTTATTCAATTTTCTGAAGTGATTGTTTCACCTTTTCAGTTTCCTTGGTCTGATTTTTTTCACTGTGATGAAAAGAAAATGAAAATGCTTGTGACAAATTAATTCTCTTCGTAATTTTACTTCTTTATATTAAAATAAAAAGGAAGGTACCCCTTTTTTCCATTCAAAGCGTCATTACAGAATATAATTTTCAGTGAGTATGTGACCTCTTTCCCTTTCACATGGTTTGGAAGGAACTGGTGGTCCAATTGCACATTCCCACATTTCCCAGGACAAAGCTCTCCAAGTACAGGTGCACAGCTACAGTTTGTCTTGGAAGGCTCATCCCTTAAAGGCACATCCCTTAAACCTCCTGCCCAGCAAAATAAAGAATAGGAGCAAAAGCCAGGATAACAACATTTACATTTACTAACTTTTGCTTTAGGCTACACTGATTACAATGCTGACTCCACAAGCAACCCCTCTGTGGGGGCTACCTGGGAAGGAAGGCTATTCTTACACAGAAAGATTATAAAATTTTGGTTCCAGTTTGTTGTTTGAAAGAAAAAACAGATTAAAAGCACAGTTACAGAACATTTATGTTGTTAGAGCAGAGCACAACGAGTTTGAGCGTGTGGACATGACACACATCTTGCAACACCCTGCAATAATTTGTCCAAGATTAAGCCAAGCCCACGGGCAATCTTCCTGTTGTGCCAAATTTTCCATGAAATGTTGTTTGGAAAATTAAACCATCATTGTCATGTCCAAAGCCCAGCGCTCACCTGTCGCCATTGTTACAGAACTGCACTGCAACCACTTTGTCCTAAACAGGAGGGAGGAAAACAACAGAAGTGAAAAACTCAGCCTAAAAGATCTCCATGACGAGCTTTTTATTTAGCAAATAAGGACCTGTCAAAAATTTCGAGTACAGAAATGTTGTATTTGAAGTTAAAACTTCCCCAGACATGTTGTGTTAAACACTGAAATAGAAAACCTCAGTGAGGTGATGCTTTCCTGTAATTTTTAGACCTAACATGAAAGTGCATCAAAAAATTTAATCCAAAAAATGCAAACCTTAGCTTTATTAACACTTAGAAATCGCTGAGAAACAAATTTAATGTTGTAGACATAGTTTTGCCTTTTTTTTAATTTGCCCAATACTTGTGCTGGCTCCATGACTTGCTCCCCTACTCCCACTGACGTCTCTAACTCCTGGTAACTGGGATTTGTTTTAGGGGGGGCTGACAGCTGTCTGCAGGATTAAGAGAGGACTTAAAGAAATTAAAGGAATTACAGCTTCTTTCAAACCCGTTCAATACAGAAAATATTCTTTTCTTTTGTGAACGAAATACTTGTTAGATGTGTTGGCTTGGAGACTTAAACGTGAGAGCCACGACTCCCACTGAAGTTCAGGGAATCAACTCAGACCTTGGGCTTAATCCATAAAATGGTCCCGAGGTGATAAGTTTGTAGTTTAAATTTTCAAGGGAACGTTTCTGAATTACCTGAAAAAAATATGCTTTAAGCTTTGTTTTCTAAATGAAGTTACCATCATGAGTCAAACTTTGACAGCACAGTCCAAAACGTGCGTTACTTTTGTCTTATTATGTGGATTTAATTAAACATTCAACAGCAAATTTAATAGAAAAAAATGACATTGTGCAATGACACTGCATTAAAACTGTTTTAATCCCTCATTCCAATACAGATTTTTTTCAAGAATAAGGGAAAATCACCTGCTGCTCCCTCAGTTTTCTGGGGGAATGAAATACATAAAACCTATTTTGCACAAACCTCTCGCCTCAGAGGGATTTAAAAATAAATATCCCACAAATTTCTAGGCACTTAAAAGCCAAACAAATTCTAGACAGTTAATAAAATCAAAATAGGATGTACAGAAACCAAGTTCCTGAAACGAGGTAAAGGGGTGGAAAAAAAAGATTTTCTTCTGGATTTGCCTCTTACCGTGTGAGATTCCAGCTCAGCCATTTTCTCTGGAGATTCTGAGCCCAAATAATAAATTCTTATTACGTGGTCAGTACTCCCTGTGGCAATGAACATGCCACCTAAAACAGAGAATTTTCTGTGAGAAGAAAAGTCATCCAAGGAACAACTTATTTTAACTTCATTTATTTTAATTTGCTGCTTTCTTGTCCAAGCAGCAAACTAGTTTCAAACAGAGAATTTCAATGTAAACAGGTAAATGTCAAATGAAATATTCCAGTGCAACTTCAATATCTACTTGACACACAGCAGAGAAATTACTGCTGAATTGGGATGCAGTGATTAGGGTACTTTATTGTAATTTCTTTAAAATATTGCTCAAAAAGGGCACTACTGTGTGGTTTACTGCTTTGAAATGGGTTTAGTTAACTCAGGATTCTAGCTTTAAAAAAGCAATGTGGCTCTACAAGAGCTCTCAATTTCAAAAGGCAAACAATGAGAAATGACATCATTTTCTTTGAAAAAATCATTAATTTTGCTCATTCGAAGCTGCAAAGGAGGTCTGTTAAGCTGAGATTTTCCAATACATTGCATTGATCCTCTTAGAATTCAGCCAAATTTGGAAGATTAGCAAAAGTGGAATCTTCGACAGAGGATTTCCAGAACTTTTCACTCAAAAACTTCACAAGGTAAAGTCTTAAAAGGATATTACAGAGAAATATCTCTGATGTGCAAAACAAGAGACTGAAAGCCTTGGAAGTGGTCAAGATATTTTAGCTTAAATTATAGGAAAAAAAAGAAAGAGCAGCTTGAGGCAGACACTTTTCAGGGAAAATTTCCAACAATCACAATTTGACAGTGGTAAAATTAACTGGAAAAGGGTTTAACACTTTTTCAATTAAAAGATAAGTAACAGAACTGTCACCAAAGGCCCCAGACTCATGAAACAGCTGATGCTGGCCACGTACCAGAGCTGAAAGATGAACAGGAGATCTGAACACCGGGCCTGGACCTCTCTGCAAACTTCACAGGACGATCTCTACATGCAAAACACAACATTTTTATTTTTCCCTCTTTATTCAACACAAACAGTCCTCTGCAGCTCAGCAGGCTGAGGTCAATATCCTCATCTTAAATCTCTTAATTTTATAATTCTCACCTAAGTTTGCTAGAACTTATTTTTCATTTTAGGAATTTTCTTCCTTAGTTTAATAAGAAAACCATAATTCTCTAAATTCAAGATTATTTAATTGATTTATCATGATACCAGTTCAAATCTATTTAAAACAGACCCTGCCAACCATTAATCCAATAGCATTTCCTCCTGATTAAATATGGGTTTGATGACATCTACATATGTACATTCTTCTTATTAAAAGCAAATTAGTTCTTCTGACTGTACATATTGGACAAGGATTTAATCCTGAACATAAAAGCTGGAATTTCTTCCACAATTTTGGCTTGCAAAGCACAAACCCCAGAAATAACAACCTTAATCTCTCCCTTCCCTTTGGGTTCCAATGCCACAGAATCCCAAAGTGCTCCTGCCCCACACACCGGTTTATTGAGCAAGAAAACGCCCTTATTTCATTATCTCAGCATTCCTCTCCGTGCCAAAATTAAAAATAAATTCCTCCTTGAGTTAAAATAATTATAATTATCTAAACAGTCTTACTTGAATTTCATGGTGTTTGCATGCCACTGCCAGAAACAGATTGTTCCGTCGGCACCGGTGGAAGTGAGGTATCGAGTTGTTCCTTTCCTTGCTGGAGAGAACTAAAAATAAAAGTTGTAACAATTAAACCAGCTCCTATTTTCTCTTCTTTCATGCTGGAAACTTGTTGACAAGAATGTTTTTCACTAACACATTAGTTTCTCCCCAGGAGTACAGAGAGCAGGGGTAAGCACAGAACCTGAATTTCCATAAAAATAAAGCTGAGAAATGGAAAACATCTATATTTTGGTTAGGAATTCTTTGTTTTTACCACGCAAATGAAATTGGAGAAATGAAACAAGCCCAGACCCTGTAAATGGGGCAAAAACATGAGGAAATAGTTCTTTCTGGGATAGAACTGGATAAAACATGGCAAATACTGTGATTCCTGCATCCAAGCCCAACAAAGAACAGCTGTGCAGCAGAATCCCCTCTCCTCTATCTTCCTAAACCTCTCTGAGGAGTGGGAAAGCTTTTTGTTCTTCATTTCATAACTGCAGCAATACCTTTAATCCTCAGGCTACCTAATAATGTGATAAAGGAATCCAGCAGTGCTTCCTCAATAAGCAGTGACTGATTATATTCTAAATAATCAGTTTCACAAAGAGCTTGAGAGAAATACACACACACATATATATATACATATACATGTAAACAACACAACAGCTATAAACCCAGGCTGTAAAATACATTTCCAGAACAGTCACCTTAACATGGTTGAAATCAGACAGAACTGGAAGTGTAGGGAAGATGGGGAGAAATGAGACTCCTGGGGAATACTGGCATGATGGAAAAGCCTGTGCAGAATCCAAGGCACTACCACTCCAGGAGAGAGGGATTCTGAGCCAAACAGCCCCACTCACTCTTCCCTCTATGTGCATCACCTGCCAAATTGCAGGGATTGTCTTTTTTATCCTGGAATTTTGTTTTTGGAGGTTTCTGCCTGGCAGTTGTGAGGATTTTTTAAAGAAAATCTGCATTTGCTACAGCATCCAGAGCAGCTCCTTATGCTACAAGCTAAGATAACAAGGAAACAAGAAATGGGGAGAAAGGAATTTTAACTGATCCTTCTGAAAAACAAATGTTCTCTGGGNGGATCCCAATCCCTGTGAACTGACACAACAACTTTGGTGGGATTCCACAGAGACACAGTTTTAAGGAAGGAATCCTTCCCTGAGAAGGTGGATTTATGGAAGGAATTCTTCCCTGTGAGGGTGGTGAGGCCCTGGCACAGGGTGCCCAGAGCAGCTGTGGCTGCCCCTGGATCCCTGGAAGTGTCCCAGGCCAGGTTGGACAGGGCTTGGAGCAATCCCCCACTGGGACAGTGGAAGGTGTCCCTGCCCATGGCAGGGGACTGGATAACCTTGAAATATTCCATCCCATCCAAACCATTCTGGGATTCTATGGTTCCATGAACTGTGGAGTCTGGGGATCATCTTATGGAGTCAGGGATTTCAATTTGATAGAAGAGAATAGTGGAATCATAGGATAGTTTATGTTGGAAGGGATATATTTGGAAGGCAGGGACACCTTCCAAGGTTGCTACAAGCCCCATCCAACCTGGCTCCAGGGACGGGGCAGCCACAGCTTCTTTGGGTAACCTGTGCCAGGGCTTCTCCACCCTCACAGAGAAGGACTTCTTCCCAACATCCCACCCAACCCTGCCCTCTGGCAGTGGGAAGCCATTCCCCCTTGTCCTGGCACTCCACACAGAGTGAGAAACATTGACAGCTAAAAATGCAACACTCATTTGAAAAATCTGTTGATTTTTAAATATGCCCAACAAAAAGCAAGGGCATCACCATAGAAATGGATGTCACTGTATTCTGGAGAAAAACTTAAAATAATTGTCATGTATTCACTGACACACTACAAATCCTGGAAGGTAAATTTAGCAGAAAAACAACTTGCAGCTGAACAAAGTCATGTCTGCATCTCAATCAGTGACTAAGAGGCTGTTGAGGGACTCAAGAAAAAAAGAAATCAAACCAAACAAAGCCATCTTCCCAAAAAAAAAAAAGTCAAAATTTTAAACTTACTGTAAAAATTCTCCTCCCACTGCGATCAAAGGCTATGCAATAAACAGAGGAGAGGTGCCCCAAAATCCTCTTGTGCATCTTCATGTGTTGGTAGGTGGATGTTGGGAACAAGTGGCTGAAACGGCCACATCCAGTTAATTGCCTGGCAGAAAGGATATGAACTGGGCGAGAAAAAGCAAAAAGAAGAGTGAGACATGAATTTTGTCCAGAACTCAGAGTAAATAAATACTAAATAAAGACAGTATTTATTAACAACTTTATTATTAGAAACAGTAATAAATCTGAACCTCTTCCATCTTATCAGAACACTCTGTCCAGTGTTATAAAAAGAAATCCCACTCCTGATGGAGCCTTTCAATACCCACCACAGGCTGCACCTGCTTCCTTACCAAAAATGAAAGCAGAACGAAAAGTTCCCACCACAGCTGGGAGTTATTCCAATGTTCAATTCATGAACAGGTAACAGATACATTCACCCTACACGGACGTGGAAAGTCTTTAAGGAAAATCTTTGAAGGAAGAAAGGAAATTTAGGAAATTAAGGAAATTACATGTTACTAATATCAATTACGAGAAGACTATAATAATAGTTTATTTTAAGTGCTTCTTTGGTGATAAAAATCTTTCTTTGGAATGGCTTCCAGATCGTATGTGAGGGCCAAAGGACTTCCACATCCACATCACTGCATTCCTATGGCAGTGGAATTGAAGAACAAGAAATAGGTGGCACTGATGGAAACGTCCCAGTGGCAGAATGGCAGGTTAGAGAAAGAACTGCAACAACAACAAATTCCTTCCTATTTCCACAGCCAGCAGCCCTTCCAAGAACAGCCTAAAACCAAAATGCACAAAACTATCCTGTAAAAAAGCCTTTGATTGGATGCACAATTTGAGACCATTTTGGGGTATTTCATTTCACCAATCCTATCCTACTGCTATTTTCCCTAACCTATCCTCACTCACAGCACTTGAACTTTGGATTTGAATGTTTTGAGAGGGTTTTTCAGTGGCACTCGAGGATCTAATAGAGCCGTGCTGGTGGGTCTGTGGAGTCCCTATGATAGCAGATTCCCTGGAGCAACTCCTTATCTTCTCCTGCACCTTGATATGGGCTGGGCTTCACAGGAGCCCCAGGAAGCTCTGGAGTGCCTTTCACTCCTTTAGCTTAAAAGTCTAGTGAAAAACTTGAGCCATTTCTTAATTGTCTCATGATATCACTGCCAATCTACACAAAAAAGATCATGGAATACGTTAAAAAATTAATCTACAAAGTCAAGAAGTGCCATTTCAAAGGGTTCCTAACCCGTAATTCCTTGTGTAAATTGATACCATTGAAGTATTTACACACAAGCAAGGAAAAGAAATCGTTTCCAGCTTTAAAGAAAGTCTTTTTGTGTCTCAGTTTTAGGCTCTGAAATGTGGATTATTTTTAATCACTTAATGCAATTGAAACATGACACGAGGGAAAAAAAAGCTGCATAAAAGATGCTTGCAAAAGCCATCAGGCTCCAGCACAACCTCACCTTCAGTCAATATTTGCTTTTCATGTAAAAACACATATTCAGCAATACCAAAAAAGCAAAACACACTAAAGCAAATTAATTTACCACCTACCTACTATTCAATTGATACCTGATACCATACAGGGCTGTTAAACAAAACTGTCTCCCCAAACAAAGTAAAACTGAAATTTTAAACTCTTTTTCCTACCTCTAACACAGAGATCCTGCAGTGATAAATGCTCTACAAAGGTACCTCAGCTTTGCCTACACATTATTTTATTTACTCTTTAAGTATGACAGCTTAAAAGCTGAATTCTTAAAAATATTACACCTCCCTTTCCCTCAGCCTGTGTGCCAACAGAGACGTGGAGTCATTCAGCAACACGGTGATTCTGCTGTGCTTTTCAAAGCTTCAAGCATTTCAATACATATATATTTATATATTTAAATACATAATAACAGTGTATCTGCCTGTAAGCAATTTCAAATGGCTTTGAATATTTTTTTAACCACCCAAAGAACTAAATCGAATTAAAAAGATACACTCTCATGTCAAAATATTCCTAATAATCACAATATTTTCTGTGTCCCCCTGCAAACCTTCTGAACGTTTACCACTGCTGTTTTCTGTAAATCTCATGAAGGAAGCACCAAAAGGCCCCTAAATCCCACAGTTCTGGCACCCCGCTTTTCCGGTCGATTCCCAGCCTTGCAATCAGTTCAGCTTCAGCGGATATGAAAGCAATTTCATTTTTTTTTCCTGTGTTTATTTCCCTATTTGCACAATGAGGACAAAACTCCTCCATCTCCCATGGATAATTACAAAATAAAAAGCCCTGTTTATGAAATGCTTCCATCAGAGACATCCAGAACTATTGCTGAGCCATGAGGAGCAACAACTTTATCAAGGCAACAGCATCTTTGGACAAAAAAAAACTATCACTGCTTCAAAGGAACAAACCAAACATTCCTGTATTTTTAGGAAGATTAATACACAATATCTAAATAGGGAATTACCCCCACATGACAGAAATCCCTGTGAAGTCTCCTTTCTACAGCACAATGAAGTTATTGTCCTCCTAAGGCCCCAAAGCATTAAAACCCAACAATTCCCACATGGAGAAATAGCAACTTAGTAACCCTAAAAAATTTTACTAACCTATCTCATTAACTGATGTATTTCATGCCACATTGGGTGCAAGAGCTGCCAAGTCCACCCCCTCACTATTCCCTGCCAGGAAAAACTTTCAAGACAGTTACTTCCCATAAAAAGGGGAGGAGATTCAGCCTTCTTGATAAGCAAAGTTAATTTTGTCCCAATACTGAGGGGCCATTTCAGCTCCTTCAACTGCCAACCTGTAAAATACAGGCATTTTTCTTTCCCACAGTCCTTGGTCCTGGAAGGCCACACCTTGAGGAAAACTGCAGTCCTTAAAGCAAGTCACATAAACAGACGACAGCAACTCCTAAATCACCATTTACCCCACATTCTACTACAGTAACAACACAAATGCAAAACCCCCTGCAAGAAAGCTCACCTAGGAAGGATAAACCCCAAACCCTGCAACAACTCACCAGTGAAAGCCAGATTCAAAAAACAATCATCAGACAGCCCCAACTTCAAAGTTAAATCACAACCTCATAAGGAATTCAAGCATTTCAGTGAGGTAAAGTCACTGGGCAGCAGCAGCTTGAATTCCTGCTCTCCCTAAAAACCCTTGTCCTGCTCCACTATTTGCAAGGAAAACTAGAAAATGGGAAACTGGTGCAAATGTTGGTTTTAACATCAGTTTCTCAGGGGTGATGAGCTCCCATCAGACTGTTTTACCCGCTGCAACAAGCACTGTAACTTTGTAATGTGGACCTAGATTTTGTCCTCATCACAAATCCGAGTAGGGATCGGGTACCACTCCCGGGAGAGACACAAGTCAGGATTTCATAGGAATGCTGGGAAACAACCAGAGTTGGCTTCCACGTGGAAGAAGCCTTCTGAGAGAGTGGCTGTGTGGCCACAAAGAGCCTGGGCCCAGGAGAAGCAGCAAAAGCACAGCGTGTTCCAGCTCTGGGAGCTGCTGACCTCATGGAACTCATTTCCAGCACGAACCATCATCGATTCCTGACCTCGTGCCGGCGCTGCTCTTTGGCAGGCCCAAGGTAGCTGGATCACCTTGACTGTGAATTTCCACCCAGCTGAAATGCTCGTTCACTGAGACTGTGCTGAAAACTTTCTGCTTCCAAGTTTTTTGTTGTTTTCACTAACAACAGCTGCCCACAGAAATATTTCCATGCTCAGGTTAGAGCAGCTCTTAAAGATTGAAAACAACCTTCTTTCTGACTTGCTTTGAGCTGCCTGCAAAAAAAAAAATCGAAGTAGCATCAAAAGCAGGTTTATCAAAGGGGAATCACTCCCAGTGCTGAGGTACCGCATGACCAGTCTTTCCACTTTCTGTCTGGAAGAGCACAAAGGGAACCCTGGAGGTTCCACTACAGCAAAAGCTGCCCAGAAAGGCTCAACCAGACTCTCCTCTCTGTGCTGTCCTGTTGGCAGCAGAAAGCTCTGCCAGCATTTTCCCTCCCTGTCCCCCTCCAGCAGATGACCACAGCCCCAGCACACAGACACATCCCTGGGAATGACTTCCACAGCTCAGCACTTTCCCAGAGACTCCCCCTGCCAGAAGATTCCCAGCTCTGCACAAACACGCTGGGAAAAGGCAACGCGGATTTCCCACTCAGTTCCACTGTGCAGGACCTTTTATTCTGGGGTACAGACCACAAGGTCCCATCCCAACCCAACCACGTGGAAAGGCAACCACTGCAGCTCCTGACTCTTCCAGCTGGGCCCTCCCACTTGATCCCAACAGGACCATCAGTGACCCCATTCTCACAGCATTTATGGTGGAAAGCTTAAATCCTTATCACTGGAAGGGAAACGATGTGAGAATACTCCTGGCTGCTCATTCTGTACCTTATTTACCACTTTGCACAGCTAATCACACAATCATCTCACTCCTGAATACACATTACTGGGTGTCTTCTACTTCAGCCCAACTCCTTCAGCAAGAAATTCCAGAAAGGTCCATCTGCCTGAGCCAGCACAGTGTGGGAACTCACAGTTATGCCAAAATACCAAAGAGGTCGGGCACACTTCTTCATCTTGCACTTAAAACAAGGCACACACACTGCAGTGTCTCTGGCTGGCACCACTCACCAGGGAAAAGCCCACCCATTTTGCACAAATAGACACAGAATTTTCTGACTTCCTCTTCAGGATTAATAGGAAAATCAAATTTCTGCCTAAAGACAAGGCCTTATTTTAAATATTTATACACATTTTCTGCTCTTAGTAATAGTTTATGTAGCTACACCAAGGACTACACTCTTCCAGGAATCAATACTTATAAAAATTAATTCCTGGCTATGAAGAACCCTTTTCCATATAATACCCTTGCCTTTCTTTAAAAAAAAAAAACAACCAATTAGGAAAACACCCAAACCAAACAGTTATTCTGTTCTTTAAGTCCCTAAGTAGTTACCAAACAAGCAGCACAGCCCTCTGCCATGAAAGCACGACAAATGCTGAAGTTCAATCTGCCAAGATGCCTCATTAATAATACCACATATTCCAAAAACACCCAGTCTGATGAAAAGAATTGATCCAAGAATCCGTGCAGAAATACAACCAGAGGAGTCGTGCGCAATAAATCTACAATGGAGACTATTAGTAATCCATCAGCACAACTGCTCACAGCAAAGTAACTGCAGAACCAGCCTCAAATGATGAATACACAGATAGGGTAGAAACAGAAAACTGCCAGCACCATGCCTACTTCTCCAAAGGGAGGGAGGGTCCATATGTGAAAGGACTCCCTGACAAACCAGGCAAATGTATCCATTTGCACAAACAGAGATAAAATACCCTAAGAAGAAACAAACCTGGATTTACTTTTATGCCTGCAAGAATCAATTTTTTTGCTATAAAAACAGTTACTGAAAGTTGAAACCATACAAGGCAAACACTTGAATTTATATAAAACAGAGCAGCTCTGTGATGAGATGCAAGCTGAGAGCCCACATATATCTGAGTTTTATACAAGTTCTTTATCTAATTGTGTGGACAACTGAGGCTGAAGGAACACAAATGTTGCTTTGGTGATTATTTCCTTTTTGGAGAGGGATGTTGCAAGCAGTCTGTTTTCTGTCATAATCCAACTAAAAGGAATTCTTGAGTCAAAAAAGTTCCCTGGGAGCCAGACGCTTTGTTCTGGCTACGATTCCATGATGATTCCAGGATTCCATGCTCCTGTGACCATGCCCAGCCAATCTTACAACCACATGTACATATTACGGAGGTGTATCATAAAAATAGACCCAAGCCCATTGTCCTCCAAACAACCATGCAAAGCTTTGCAAAAGATGGCTACACACATTGTGGAAAATCCAAGCCTGAATAACACAAAAATTACCCTACTGTCAGGGAGAGACCTATTTTAGACTAACTCATCATGAAATGTTAGAGAAAATACTAATGCAAACCCATAGTAGTGTTTAGTCAGTGAGAGGAACTTTCTGTGGGACAGGAATAAATATAGAGAGGAGGAAAAAAAAACCATTTTATGGACTTCCAAACTCACCCACGTTTGGTGGTTTCCCGTAGTTCACCGGGAGTTCGGGGGGCCGGCCCCTGTGCAGAGCAGCAAATGCAGATCCTTTCCATAGCGTGTGTCTGAAGTCTGCACCAGCAAGAGTGACAAGGGACAGGGAAATAATCAATACCTTAAATAATCAAGAGATCAAGCACCACTCCCAGCAGCCCAGAATGAGATTTGTCTTGTTCAATAGTTTGTCAGAGATTCCTCATTTAACTTATTTTTGCTTAATTTGGGTGATTATTGACTCTGAATCCATGGAGAGAAGAAGTGTGAATTTAAAAAGTGGGTGCACTTTGAATTGAGGCAGGACTGAACCCTGCCATGTTTTCCTTCTGCAATCCCAACACTTAAAACACCTCTGCTTAGGAACTGCATATTTGAGAATACACGTTTTGCTGCCGGTAAGTGGGAGAAGTGAGGGTTTTTTTCCAATAAATCTGTTTTCCTGCAATTTGTGGCAACGTGCCCTCCTTTCAGATTGTCCTCTGCACCCCACCCCTCCCCAAAAATCATTGTTTTAAAGTGAAGGCTGTTCTCTTTAAAGACTCCAGCTCTCTGCTGCCAACTGGCCTCGGAGAGGCTCCTCTCTAGAACAATAGTGATTTTTCTGAGACTGTTCAAAGTGCCTCAGAAATTAGACCTGGATTTCTTCCATTTCTGGCCATCTGGAGGGAGAGAAATGAGCTTCCACGGTGAGTAAGTACTGAAACAGAAGGACAGTGCCGCAGGTTGGTGGATCTGGGTAGCACCATGTAGATCTCTGAACATGAAGTGCACAAGCTGAGGTGATTCAGAGACTCCTGAGAGCACCTTCTGAATAAACCCCAAACTGCTGCACAGAGTATTAAATGATACTCATTAAAAACAGCACTCAGACTTCCTAAAATAGATCCATCCACCTAAACCCTTCTGTTCCTCTGCAGAAAAATATTTATTTTCTCTTTACATTTTGCTGCTGTTTGCTTCTAAGCTGCAAACTGAGTGTGAAATGAAGGAATGCTTCTCTGTAAACCTGAATTTCTGCACCTAATTACAGGAAAGCACAGAAAAAACAAGACTTAGCCCCAAAACTGTGTAGGGCAACATGTCTGGGAACAGCACATGCCTCCAGGAGATATCCAATGGATCAACAGATGCTCGTGAGCATCACGATGTGACTTCATAGGATGCAGGGAATTAAATGCTCAACTGCCACCAAAACAGGAAGATCCTGCTCTGCCATCCCTCCTCCTCTGCCAGGATGATGCTCCTCCTCCTGTGTCATCTCCAGCCCTGTGATCCTTTTCCACCAGCTCATTTAATTCACTAAAACAAATTTTGCAACATTTCAGCTCTCTGAGTCAGCACATCACAGGATCAAGGAAGTTCTGGCTCCTGCAGGGAGGAAGTGGCAGGGGCATGGAGTGAGGAGGGAAGGAGGAATCACTTCAATAGCAGATGGCTCTCAGATCTCTTTAGTTCTAACACAAAACCGCTCTCAGGATCATTCTCTCAAGCAGAGAGACTTTTTCTAAGGGAACAGGACTGGTGCTCTCTTCATGAAAGAAATGGGGGCTTTCAAATTAACTAGAAAAGGACAAGCAGGAATTGTCACTGGAGAATCAGCCTTCTCCTACTTCCTAAATGCTGCCCTAAATGCCACCAGCCTGTCCTGTGTCTGCACAGCCAGGGAGTCAAAGAATGGAAGAAAACAGGCTGAAAAAAAAGCCCAGCTCAGTGATTTTAGACACAGATATGTGTAAATTTATATGGAAAAAATGGCATTTTTCAAATGGATCAAACCCTTAATCCCATTCACTTGTTTACACAAACACCAACACACTGGGGAAGGAGGCCGAGGAAGTAACAAGATCAGGCAACTGTAGGCAAGAATTGCTTAAAATGGCATTTTCAACCCAAGAAAATATATCCAACAGGGCCAGCAACAATTGCAGTTTAGGAAGAAAAAAGCTGGCAAGCACAGGAGACAAATAAGAGCTCATGCAAACACACAGATATCCTAACAAGAATGGAAACAAAAGGGGCTTAATCATTAAAATAGAATTCAAGCCGAGAGAAATTGAGAATCTTACCTTTTGCTGCCCTCAGGAGAGACTGGCGCCCAACACCCAGCAAAGTCTGCACCCCCAGCACACTCTGGGGGATTTCCTTGTCTAAGAGGGGTCCAAGTCTCTCACAGATCCTAAGAAGGTAATCTGGAGGGATGTGTGCATTGACAGCCACCTAAACACACAAACAAAACAGACATTTGAAATCTGGTTTATTTTGCCTTCTATTGGTAGTACTTTGCTTCATATTCAAGTGTAAAGTTACTGCAATGAAGCCTAAACCCCCTGAAAAGCCCCTTAAAATTAATTACACTGCATTTTAAAGTGACGTGAAGTGTTGCAAAAGCCACACCAGAAATTTCAGGATGAGACAGCTTAATTGTAAATTTAGGATATCCCTTAGTAAGAAACAAAAGTTCCCTGAAACTTGGAGCTCCCAGTGCACTGCTCTGCTCAAACCACTTTTTCTAAGCCTTTTTACCTTTCAGTTCTTTCTCTTCCCATTTTTTGCTTAACTGAAACAGCCTTGCATTTACGTAACTGAATGAAGCATGTGCAGAAGAATAAAAACCTCAAAAATTACCTAAACCCCCTAAACATTACCCTAAAATCAATACTCAATCTCCAGTTTCCAGCTCCTGGGAGTAGGTACCTTTAAGACTCACATGTGTGAGTCTTAATTTTGCCATGTTGGGAGAACATCCTTTATTTTTCCCTTTGGACAGAGACTGTTTTCTATGGAGTGACAACAGTTTTTCTGACAGTCTGTTCGAACAACAAATAAATTGTGCCTCATTATCCAGAATGTCCTGCACTGCCTGGCTCCTACATTTACAAACTGACAGGAAAAGCTGCCCATCAGAGCTCCTCTGACACAGGACACACAGCTCCATCCACCTCTTGGCATGGATCAACAGCCCCCTGCTTACCCAGGTCCCGCCCCAGCACACTGGACGGAGTGCCAGGCATCAGGAAGGATGAAAAGGTCTGTAATTCCCTCAGCCCTGCTGCCAAAACATTGTTCACTCAACTGTGTCATCAAACAGATTATTAGGACACGTCTTTGGGAGTTTTTTCATTCCAATTGGGCAACAGCAGTGGAGCTACAGGACCCAGCACAGCCAGGCAGGGCTGGATAATGTCACCAACTCCACCATGAGCAGGATCAACATTGTCCCATAATTAAGATTTTAACCAAAAAGAAAAGGGAAATATATCTAATTAAATATACAAATTATCAGTTAACTAAATTCAACTAAAAAATCTTCCAATGTGAACGAAACTCTTAGAGAAGAGACAGGTTTTTCCCTCACTCATCCCTCAGTCACTGCTGGTTTAAGAATCATCTCATCAATCATGATAATTCTAAAGACCCAAAATCATCATTTTTTCAGTGCAGGAACAAGAAACCTGATGAGTGCATTAGTATATTCTCATTCCAACACTTCTCATCCTGTGAGTGAGCATCAAGGAATGACCCTGTGAATGGTCTCCTGCACTGACAGGTTTCTCCAGTCATTTTAGCTTTTTTTCCCCAAAATCAGAGTTCCAAAATTATATTGGCACCTTCCCAGTGGAACAATCAGTTCACTGGGAAGTGAAGTTCAGTGTATCAGCATGAATTGTGTTTCACTGCAAATGATGGGATGTAACAGAAGTTGAAATGAGAGAAAAGGATTATCCAAACTTTGGGATTTGCCTCTCATTCCGACTGATTCCTGAAACACTGCAATTGTGTTCATGCTAGAAAATATTTTATGATGCTGCACCAGCCTCCCTTCAGGGTGTAAGATTTCAGAAAGGGTCTGAAAGGGAAGTTCTAGAGAGAATCTGCAATTAAGTAAAATCTGAGTATCAAATTCTTATTTCCATCTCTGATGACAAGCAACAAGCCCCTCAGTCACCAAATGCCAATACACAGCAATGTATCAAGCTTAAAAGATCAAAAAGACCAAACTAAAAGCTCTGGAATTTTATTTCCAGAGTACCAAAATAACCCACACCATACCATTCTCTCTGAAAATGTAAAAAATCCAAACCATTTTCCCAGTGTAGCACAGCAAACACTTCCCTCTTCACCCTGGAGCTGGTTTGGGAGTTTCACCACATTCCACGCTTAGGAAGGTGAATTAAGCCTGAATTAAGCCTGGCAGCAAACATCCCACTGCAGAGAGAGAGGCCAAGCTGTTCCACAAGCAGCCCTGACTAACTCCAGAATGGAAAAGGACTTGGTGGTGCAAAGATGAAGGCACGGTTTTATGGAAAATAGCAAAGAGCAAACGCTGATACCCGTGGGGCCCAGCAGCATTCCCTGATCACACTTCTTTCCCGGCGCATTTCCATGTTTCTACAACCCACAACAGCCCCAAATAAGCAGCCCTTAATCTGAATATTACTGCTGTTACTAACAAACAGCTCCATAGGCAGGCAGCAAGAGCAGAAAATTCTCCTGGTGATCTTTTTCCATAATAACTTCCAGAAAAAAATGCTTAAATCACAGCCCAGAGCTAAACAAGCAATTCTATTTTCAGGTTCCCAAAAGAACTTGAATCAAAAATCCTTCCTTTCACCTCTCTGTGAGGGAGTTGCAAATGGATTTTAAGTCTTTTTCTAGAACATGAAGCCACAAACATCCAGCTGAAAAAACCAAAGTCTCCCAGATCAGATTTTCCTTAAAAGAAGGATGGAAAAAGGCAAAGGTACAGCTACACCTCTTAGCATGTGCTTGTCCAAATCCCACATGGCAAAATGAAACAGCAGCAAGGATATTATCAGCTCCTCAAATATATTAGAAAATACTTTAGAAGATAATTAGAAAATATTTTAGAACATCATGAGAAAATATTTTAGAAAACAATCAGAAAATCAGAAAAAATTAGAGATGAGTAACACAGGCCCAAACCATGCATGTTAAAATAATGCGGAACTGAAAACGTGCTAAGTGAGAACAAATGCTGCATCTTGGGATAAATCATAAAGAAAATATGTTTTGTTGCCTTAGGATGTGAAAAACCCTATGAAAGTTAAAATATAAGAGGACAAGAATGCAATAGTAGCCCAGATTATTTCTCTGACACAGTAACCACACAGGTACAATGGATCTAAAAAGTGAAGGATTAAGTGAAGCAAATCCTTTTTAAAAAATCTCCTCTTTTTAAAAACTCTCCCAGTCCTGCCTGCTTGAGCCAGGCTGAGATAAGCTGCTCCAGCGATAAGCACAAGGAAAGAACCATTACTGAAGTCACGTCAGGGCTCAGAGAAATTCAGCTGCTGAACCTGTTCACGGTCCTGTGGTTGGAAGCATCAGCTCGGAGACCACGAGCCCAGAGTCCTCCCTGGAGCTGGGAGAAGCAGCTTCTTGATCCCTGAAACAAAATCCCTTGGTGTGACTCTGATCCCCGTTTGGACAATGTTCTCAGGCACAGGGTGGGATTCTTGGGGTGCCTGTGCAGGGCCAGGAGTTGGATTGGAGGATCCTTGTGGGTCCCTTCCAAGTCAGGAGTCTGTGATTCTACAGCTGCTGACAACTCCTTCTCCAAGGAAGGCTTCAATAAACAGGGAACAACCAACCCAAAAAAGACTCTTTGTGATTACTACTTAAAATAAGATGTCTGTCTTCCCAGAGATGGGAACCAGGGAGCTCTGGGAACAATCTCTCTTGGGAAGCCCAGTGGAACATCTCTTCAAAGCACAGGTTTGAGGTAGGAGCTGCAGACTGGAAAGAGGCAGTGACGAGGCCCTTCGGAGGCTGATCCGTCCCCATTCCTGGTGGGCAGGCCCAGCCGGGCCTCAGCAGTGGATTTCTATCCTCCAGGTAGTCATCCAACACTTCCTTCATTTGCCAAAATAACCATCAATTAAGAATCAATTGACAACTGTATCAAAAAGCGGTGGAGGAGGCCAAGAGGCCAAGGCAGCTGAGCAAGCAGGAAATTACTCACAACCTCAAACAGGGAATCTCAGCAAAAGGAAGCTCAGACACTGGACCTGCACAAGATGCCAACAATATGCAGATAGACAGGAATTTAAAAAGCCTTTACCCACTGGGGTCCCCAGAGAGAACTGGCTGAAATGACCACGCTACCAGATTACATTTTCCCGAGGTGACAAAACCTAACATCTCTGCTCTGCTAATGCTGGGATTGGCAGGGTCTATAAATACCAGCACCTCGGACTCAGGGCTAGTTTTAAATCAATGCAGATGGGCAAGGCAGGAACTCAGAGCCAAATCCCATAAGCTGTTCCATACCCGCACAGCCGTTCATGGATGCAAATTCCCCACTGTCCAACAACAGCTGATTTTCTGTTTTGCCTGGAATTACACGTTTTTCAACACAAAGACCAAACCAGGCTGAGCCAGAAGACTCAGCCCATCAGAAAGTTCTTAAAACCAGAGCAGAGCCAGTCACCTTTATCAGGAATAAACAAAGATAATGTGGAACAGCAGGTCACTGGAGACTGTACTGATAATCAGTCGTTCAGTTTGACTCATCTGTACAGCAGCTGACTCCACACCGAGCTGCTGCGGCTCATTTAAAACCAGAGCGCTAATTGCTTGCAAGTTGGACACACTTCAGACCTTCATAAGGCCAGGTTGGATGGGGCTTGGAGCAACCTGATCTAGAAGAAGGTGTCCCTGCCCATGGCAGGGGGTGGAATGGGATGGGCTTGAAGGTCCCTCCCAACCCAAACCAGTCTGGGATTCTGTGGTTCACTGACCCTCCCCTTTACACACACTTCGCATGTCTCAAGACCACCAGCAGCCAGTGACAAACGAAAACCACTGTGGAGTACACCTGGAGAATTCAGCCTGGAGAAGAGGGGACTGAGGGGGGACTCACTGGGGGCTGCAGCTCCTCCTGAGGGGCAGTGGAGGGGCAGCTCTGATCTCTGCTCCCTGTGAGAGGAACAGGACCCAGGGAACAGCTGGAGCTGTGCCAGGGGAGGNCTCACAGAGAGCTTTGAGAGCTTGCCTAAAAACTCGAGTGAAGTGGGAGTAAACATTCCCTAGATAAAAACCACCCAGTAGCCATTGGGCTGTTCCATCTTTATCACTCCCAAAAGCCCAGGAGCAATAACAATGTACTGAGTGGTCACAGTATCGGCATATTTTCTGAAAAACACCACTCCGAACCTGAGCAGCCAAAATTAGGATGGAAAACATAGCTGAAACACCAGAACAAGAAATACTCTGTCAGAATACTGGGAAAACAAACAAATCAGACTTCTCTGGGTTGTAAACTCTCATCAATTCAATTACCTGCCTGACCAGAGTAGCTGCACCATCCAGCTGAGATTGTAAACGATTTTGGGTTTCTGTCTGTAAAAAGCAGAAATGAGCAGAAAACCTGCTTTACCTTCAACCGCTGGCATCTCCAATTTAATTTTGGCTCATTATGTGCCTGAGATAATTAAAATGAAAGTCGGAGTACTTTGTGTCCTTCACAACCCTGGTTCTGTCCTGAACATGGCATTCAGACATCCAGCCAGCCCTGAAGTCGAGGAGTTCAGGTTAATAAACAATCATATGCAGCCAGAAGTCCAAATTCCAAACACAGAAAACCCTAAGCAATGAGGGGGGGAAAGCCTTTCTTCAACATCCTCATCACTCTGAGGATTCACAGAGAGAAACTCAGCTCATCCCACCTGGCATCATGTAATGATTCATTTATAATCCTGGTCCTTACTGTAAACCATGAAAAACAGTTAAATAATACTAGATAAAAAGGCAAACTAAAAGCATTGGTTAGTGCTGATTAGTTTAACACATAGGGAAAAAAGTTTACACAGAAGGAAGAAATTTCTCATTAACTCCATAACTCACTTAAAAATTGTTTTTCTCTCATTTCTGAAACGTTAAAGTACATGTTTCAACATGTTCACACACACTTCAAAAAAAAAAAAGGTTTTAAGGCTTTTCTGTGCCACACAGAATGAAAGGAAAAAAAAATAGATGTTAATCTAAGTGATAAGCAAGACCACTCTGACACCTGACTTCACAGAGGCACTGCTAGTATTCATCTTGGATACTGCGTGCAGTCCCAAGCTAAACCTGAGACAGCCCACAGTTAGATTTCAGATTCTCTAGGAAGACCACAGAGCACCAAAATTTATTGAATGCAGAACTTACTCTATGTCTGCTCACTCAGTTTACATTCCCAGAATTATCCACAAGAGGTATGAGGAAGCCCAGCTTCCACCTAAAATTCTCAATAGGCTTTGGAAAGGGAAAGGCAGCAGGTCCAAAGGTCTCCTCTGGTCACAAGGAGTTCTGTGCACATCTGAGCTTCTACAATGTTGCTAAAGCGGAAAACCACCTCCTAAGCCAGATGCAGAGGACTTTGAGCAACAGTCATGGCAAAATCCCACGTCACCACTGCTGCATGGGAGCCGGGAGAGGCCAGGACGTGCTTTCCATTCCTTCCAGGTGAGGTGCCAGTGCTGGTCACAGGTATCAATGCTCTCTCTACACGCTAATGGGAAGTTTACAGCGTTCCAGCTGCAAAGTGCTACATAAGCACCGCGCGTCATTGCCCAGAGCTCCCAGAAATGAAACCAAGGCAGTCTGAACTCTTTAGAAAAGGACTGGAATGACTTCAGTTTTGTCGCTTTCACACAAACCCATCTGGGAGGTGCGGGACCAAGGGCCACCCCCCACCCGCGGCCCTGCAGAGGGACTGACCTTCCTCAATGACACACATTCATAGCGTTTATACCTCAGCAAATGCAGCCACTTCGTGTATTTCACCGGCATTTAACAGCCACAACATTACACTTCCTAACCCCTCCTTTCCTGCCTGACAGCAGGCCCAGACGCCGCGGTGAGGGGCGGGTTTCGCGCAGGCCGCCGCAGGCCGGGAATCCCTGACCCAACCCGGCAGCGCCGGGCCCAGCGGCACGTCCGGCACGTCCCCCCCGCCAGGCCGCGAGAGCGCGGCCGAGCCCGGCCCGGAGCGGGGCAGCCCCG
>VYZQ01038161.1:0-23683 GCA_013400655.1 Mystacornis crossleyi
GGTTTTGTTGGGGGAAAAAAAATACCACTTTTTTTGTTTTATAAACTCTTTTTTTGTAAAAGCAATGGTAATATTTAAAGTTGGGGAGACAGAGCTGAAAGATGTACCCATTGCAGGAATGTTGCAGACTTACAATAATATTTCACGTGCTGAGGGTATGGTGGGATTTTAGTATGTGTTACTTAATGACAGGGTTTACAGCAGAGATGAGGGGACCCATGTTCAGATTTCCCCAGGAGCAACAGACAGGCATGGAATAAGGTGGTCATGGCCCATGGACCCCCTCCAGTGTGGCCTCCCCTTCTCAAGGCAGAGCCACTACACCCTGGCTCAGCGTCACTGGTCCAGAGAAATTCGGGTGGAAGTGAGCTGAATTAATTCGATGAGCCCCAAAACTGGTGGAAGCCCTGACCTGACTCACACTTGTCACTCTGGTCCACCACAAATTTCTCCTGCACGTCTGGCAGCTCGGCACCACAGAGGTGCTGAGGGAGTTGCTGGTTCGCCTCTGTGCTGTGCAGGCTTTGCCCAGCCAGCCCCCAGCACGAGGCATGGAACGCACACGAGGTGGCCCAGGGTGCATTTCTGCCCCTGTTTGCTGTGAGTGGGGCAGGGTATTTCACAACTGTGGCTCGGTGTTTGCCCCTGAAGCAAAGGTAGGTGGAAGTCTGGGCAGGGCGTTGTGGCGAACTGTGGACACAGGCTGTTATCTCTGGGAAGCTGAGATAGTGGCTATATTTAGCTCCATGCTAGGCCCTTGCAGAGTGGTCTTTGTGATTTCCCCACAGCTTTCCACCCCTCCTGCCTTGCTGAGGGATGAGAAGAGCTTGTTCCCTGGCATGAGGAAAAGGCTGCACATTGCTTCTCTCTGGGGGAGTGTTATAGAAGTAGTCCCATCCACGAGACACAGCTCTGGAAGGAGGGTCCCACTTTCCCATCATGTCTCACCTGGGTTTCCTTCCTCATTCAATGAGTATTTACCCCAGAACATCCTGGTACAGGACATGGTGGCTCCTGCACCTCTTGGATGCAGTCCTGCCATCTCCTCAGTGCCCTGCTGGAGACATGTGTGGATGGAGCATCTTCTCCTCCCTGTTGGGAACCTGCAGGCTGCTGCGACAGCTGAGCTTCCCAGCAGCTGGCCAGTGGGCAGCCCCGGCAGGAAAGGGAAGAGGGGCCAAGGGTGTTGTGCAATGTGTCCACACCACATCAGGCTGCAGGGCCAAGGCTCAAGGGCGAGGGCTGTAAACCAGTGGAGTGGTTGATGTAACAGGGAGCTATGCAGGGGCTACTGCCAGTGGGCACCCCATCCCATACTTCATGCCCTCTCCCAAATCAGGAGCCCCTTCCCACCCCTTCTAGGTTTCATGACACTCAACAGCTGATGGGGAGAGACCCACTGAGCATCCTTGCTGAACAAAAGCAGAGCAGGGCTTGGCTGCAGAGGCCAGCTGGCCAGTGGCCACTGGTCAATGTCTGTGCTTGCTGGCCAGCCAGCACTGACAGCCCCTTGGCCAGCTGTGGCAAACGTGACAGAAAGCTGTAGGAAATATGGATTCCCGCACCCTCAACTTGGTAACTGCAGTCAACTTGGTAACATTTACCATCATCTGTAACTGTGTGCTGAAGCCTGAGGTGTTGCTTGGGAGCTCCTTGTGCTCCCAGGCCCCAGTCCAGCTTCTCTAGTGTCACAGCAAACACAGCTTCACCAAAGGAAAGACTTGAGAAGTCCTGTCGGGTGACGGGGTTCCCCTTTTTTTTCCATAGGTCTCAAACTCCTGTGTCTGTCCCAGGCAATTAAGCTAAGAGCATTTGACATGGCCCAGTATCAAATGAAGTCCCACTCTTGGCTAAGGCTCTTAACTGTGCTTTGGGGAGCTGTGCTCTAGGGCAGAGGCCCCATTGCTTCTCCTGTCCAGAAATGAGGAGTTGCTTCATTATACTGGCTGCAGTCTCGACATGGGGTATTTATCTTGGCATGGCTCCCTTTGGATCTCATGTGTACCCATGGTCAAACACCCCGAGGAATGTGTACTCTGCCCACTGAAGACCATGGCACCTTCCCTTCAGCCCAACATGCACAGCGAAATGGTGTGGGGCCAGATACAAAGCCTGGCCTGGTACTTGTGCTGTAGAGAAAGACTGGGTATTACAAAACTGTGCTTCTTCATATCAAAAATGCCCAACAAGAGAGACCTTGAAAACCCTTGCAAAGAAAGGGAAATTGTGGGGTAATGAATGAAGGCAAATTAGCTGCAACAAATGCTTTAAGGAAACCTGCTACTTAGAGAGAAGAAGAGGAATGGGCTTTCAGCAAAGGAAGAGCTCAAAGGGCAGCACAAGGAGACTAATGACAGTAGAGAAACCAAATGACAGGCTGGCAGGAACAACAAAGAAAGAAGTCCTTGGCCTGGCGTACAACATGCTTGTTGAAAATGTTGTATCAGTGCTAAGGTGAGGCTGGGTACCAAGCTAGAAAAATCTCTTCTCCAGAGACTGGGACCCGAGAGGGGGTGAGTCCCTGCAGGAAGAGAATGGTACCTCCTGCTTTTTCAACGTATGTAATGTTCTTTTCAGAGAGCTGCTCAAAGACCTTGCCTTCCTGCAGTCTATAGAACTCATTCCCATCAGTGATGTTCTAGAAAAATCATATCAGTAGAAAGGAGGTTGGTTGTCTGTCCCAAGATTGCATAAAGCGGTGCAACAACTGTGTACCCATCCTTTTCTTTTCTTCAGAACATTCCTTCCTCTAGTGAATATGCACTGTGGAAATGTCTGGCTTGACATCCCAGAAACCTTTCTTTGTTATGCTTCAGCAGTTTCAGAGGAACATGGTGGTTTTCCATCCCTTCTGCTGTTTGTTTGAACCCAGGAGTACCTGATTGTGCAGATACTATGTGTAAAAGAAAGTCTGTAAACGGGAAGGAAGAAAGGAGCGTAAAGACACAGCTTGGACTAAAACCTCAAATCCTCCAAATTCCCCATGCGCTTCTGCAGGGGAGAGACAGCAAGGGCTGGGCTGGAGTGGCAAGAGTATGAAAAGGAATTTGGGCTGTTTCAGTGGATTCACTGGTGTGATTGCAAATCCAGAGGGATGCTCAGCTCCTCTCAGGCAGGCTGTATCAGCCCAGCTGCATTGACAGCTTGCCTTTTTTATACCATACAGGTATCCAACTGGCTGAACTTGAACCTGCCCTAGATGCATAAGTCATAGTGAAGCAATGTATATTTTAACTTTGGTGCCCTACAAAGTCTGCAAACCTTATTTGGTGGGGCAGATGTCTTAGGAACTTGTGTGTCCTCCAAGCTTGGGGACTCAGAAGGCTTATCTTTGTGCAACTGCTTTGCCTGAAAGCCACTTGTATGCTGATGAAGGCTGTGTCTTGGTTTGAAAGACAGGTGTCTGTTGAGGGAGGCAGGAGCCTCCCTTGAAATGGAAAATGAAACCCCCTTCCCTCCAAATTATTGTAATTTTTGAAATTAAGGGGCTTTCAGACAAAAGATATGGGGAATAGGAATAGCAGTTATTTACTTATATATATATAACAGAGCAATNGAGAGAAAAAGCCAGACTGAGGAGTGCATGTAGTTCTTGATGATAACTACGATCCTAAGCTCCTTTCAGGAGTTCATACCCTTCAGCTGAGCCTCTCTGAGTATCCAGGCTCTCCGCTGCAGCAGAGAATGGTCCATCCCTCCACAAAGCATTTTGTCTCATCTGAAGATTAGTGTCAATGAAAGATGAGATTTGTTGCTTTCTGGACCTGCCTATCTGTGCATTCACTATAGAGAGAATCTGAAAATCAGCAGGATCAAAATGCCTGACTTTTAAACAGTGTCCCGAGCAAGTGCCAAAGGCAATGTCAGTAGTAAAGGCAAAAGCTCAGGGTGCTGAGGAAGGAGGTCAGCTGAAGCCACTCCAGTCTTCAGCCTTTGCATTTTGTTGAAAATGTGTTTCAAATGTAACTTGGCCTTTTTGGGAGGAAGTTTTAATTTAATCCCGGGTGGGTAGAAGTTATTTTCAAGGATTTTTACCCAATTAACCAGAATAGTGAAGTTTCCTTCTTGCAGAAACTAACTGCTAGCAAAACTTACCCCTCTCTGGGGATTGTGTACTTCTGAAGTTGCACAGTAAATGCTCTGAGTAGGTAACTTGAGATCTCAGTTTTGGAGCATAAAAATGCCTCCAAAGTCTGCAGATACCTTGGCATTGCCTCATCTCCTGAGTGCTTAGGATCCTGCAGAGACAGCTCTCTCCCTGCCTGAGATCATACAAGATCCAGCTAATCTCATCTCCACCTCACAGGATTATGCATAACATCTTTGCACCACAGCAAGGACTTCTAAACTTGGATTGGATGAAGCAGTATTTAGGAAATGTGCCTGCAGACAAGAGGCACGCCCAGGGCAGGAATAACTAACGGGATCTGGAAAGCAGGCTAGCTATTCATAGGAAGACTGCCTCTGCCTGTGGCTGGGGAGGAGGGAGTCAGGCCATCGAATGGTACAGCAAGCAGTGTTCCAGTGCTGACAGCTGGAAATAGCTTATGTCCCGAGTGCACGGAGCCTGCGAGCATTTTCGTCTGTCTCTTTCAGCTCTCCTGCACCTCTAGTCTTTGCACATCTCATGTTACTGATCTGCCCGGCTTCCCTTCATCAGCAGTTACTCCATCAGCAGTACAAGGGACCCTGCTGTGGCTGAAAACCAGAGTAAAGAAAATGCAACCTCCTCCCAAAATTAAGACAAACTGCTTGGTGTCCCTCAAATTTCCCTGAATGCTTGTGATTCCTGAGCAGAAGATAAAGTGCTGAAAGGCAAATCAAGATGGTGCAGACACAGCAGGTGGTGAAAGAGAAGGTCTTTGGCTTTGTAAATAAGAGACCAATTTATAGTGATTTGCATCGAGTGGCACCAGCAAAACTGTAAAAAACAGCAATAGCCGGGGGCTGCAAGATCATCACAAAATTTAAATAAATATTATGGTTTTGAAAGTCACCACAAGTAGGCTGGGAATTTAATTTGCTGACTTATCTACTTAAAAAGGAGAGACAAATCTAGAAGAGGTGAAATAGTGCATAGCAGCTAAACACCTTGGGGTTTGGTCTTTTTTCACCTCCAGGACTGCAGTGATAACTCAGGTGTTTTTCCTGAAAACCAAATGCCACAATAGGCCATCTTTCCTAATTTTTCAAAAATGCTTGGACCCCCACTGCATTAGGACTTCATTAGTCCAATTTTGTGCAGTACCACTCCATCAAAAGTCATATCGCAGTGCTGAAAAACTGAAGACAGTACCAAACACTCTGGACTAATTATTTCCATTCATCTAAGGGTTACATCAGAATACAAAGTCTTCAGGCTCCCAGGGAGGCAACAACCCGGAAAAGACCAAACACTATTTTCTGAGGCTGGTTGCTGTAACCTTATCATCTGAGACACACATAGCACTTTGGATCTCCTCAAAAGCACGTCCCAGAGACAGGAAGTTGCTGTCACATCCTGGAGATGGGCTGTACATGCCCCACAGAGCAATGACCCACCTCAAACTCTGCCAACTTTCTCAGCTCTCTTTGATTGCTTAGTCTTGAAATTACTCAAGTCCAGTCTTCTGACCTCCCCTGCCTCTGCTGGGTGGATCCTCCTTGGGAGTCTTTGCAATGCCTGATGCAGCTCAGGTTGTGGCTGATGTGAACTGGCTATGAGCAGTTTGACAGCTTTGGGACACCTTTAAACCCTTGGTCCCACAGCTTCTAGAATTGTGCCTGTGGTGGGGTTTGCGCAAGTAAGGAATTTGCTTAGGTCCTCCAAGAGGTAGGTAGAGTTAGCTCAATCAAATTAAATAACCAAGTACTGTTTGATTAACAGCTTAACCCAAGCTGCTTGTGGCTTCCCTGGCAGCCAAGGCTGATCCAGTCCGTGCAACAGCACGACTGGGGCTTTGCACCTTTCCTGTCCAGGGAACCACATGCGGGACAGAGCTACCCTGGCACCCAACCTGCCGCCAAGATTTTTAAAACCTCTGCTTAAACGTGAGTTAAAGCAGCTATAAATAGCAGTCAGTGAGCCCTGGTTGACCCAAGGGCTGTGATCATGGAACTCACTCAGTGTGTGAATGATTGGCTGCTCACAACCTCAGCTCTCACATCGACTGGGGGCCAAGTTCATCAGTAGTCCTGGTTTATTACTGCCTTGTAGTCTGGGTAATGGAAGGGTGGGAATATCTTTCATCTGACACCTTGCAAATATGAAAATACATATCTATCTATTATATGGCAATAGAAATGCTTGTACGTAATTACAACATACAATTCATAATCGAAAATAATAAAGCATAAATTTCAAATTAAGACTTTAAATTAATTTGAAATTAATTAATTTCAAATTAAGTGCAAAGCAACGTGTAATTTCTAAAACTGAATAATATAATTACAATAAATCTCTTGATAAAGGGTTAGAAGCAGCTGTCTTGGGGAGGGGAAGATGCTTGACACCAACATTGCAAAGCAGGCAATGTCCCCATCTGGGATGGATGCTGCAGTGCATAGTCTGTGACGGGTTTGACCACTGCCTACCACAGTGCTGCTGGCTCCTTGCATTTCTTATCTGCACGAGCACACATCCTATTTATTCAGCGGACTTCCTTTGTTTTGCAGCTCACTCTCCCTTATGAGTGTGTCATTGTCTTATGATCAGACATCGTGGTTGTAATACACAGCACTACAGGTTTAATTGCTTTCTCCGTGTCATTCCGAAGTTTGAGTCTCTTAAATCATTGTCAGGGCTGTGTTCTCTGCTGCCAGGCACTGCCAAGGCTGTACGTGAAGCACTGTGCCCAGTCTGTGTCTCCAGTCTGAGACAAATGGTGACAGACTTCAGCCCAGTGGCTGCCACCAGACTGGAGCATGTGGTGTGTAAGGAGAGACCAAGGGAGATGGGCTTCTTCGGCCCAGAGGAGAAATAACCAAGAGTGCCCCAGGTGCATCTTCCACTGTGTGAGAGGTAGACAGTGAATGCAGAGCCAAACCTTCTCAGAGGTGCCCAGTGGAAGGACAAGAGCCAACAGGTGCTTCTGCAACACAGGGACTTCTGATGAGACAGATGGAAACCTCTGCTCCAGAACAATGGGATGGCAGTACATGGCCCAGAGAGGTGATGGCACCTCCATCCTTGGGGTCTAATGAAGTCTTGCCTTGGCCCAGAGATCCTGAGCTGACTGTGAGAGTGTCCCTCACACAAGGAGTGAGAATGGGACAGACACCTCCAGAGCACCATTCCACACACATCCACCCATGATTGTATGATTATATTGCCCTATTTGAAACTGTTGCCCTCTGAAAGCACTGAAGGCTACAGAGTCCCCTGATGCAGTCCATGGGAGTTCACAGACCATCTCAGTGGACCAATGCTCTCACAGGGGTAGTGCTTAAAATTAAGATTATGTGCTGCAGTGAGCAAACACAGAATGATGAGAGGCAGACAAGACATGGAGAAGTCAGTTATCAGTGTGGCATGGAATCCAGCAAGATATCCTAGTCTAAGGTAAACACATGCATCCCTTTATTAATACAGAGATATCTTATTCTGCATAAAGCACTCTCTGCCGGCTGTGCACAAGTAAAGTGGCTCACAGACCTTTGCCCACAGTGCTCGATGTGACTCTTGCACCTCTGAAGATTCCTGCCTGCCTTAGCGCCCACTGCAGACCAGATGGGCTCCTGCTGGGTACCTCTGTTCCACACAACATGCTCAGCTGCCATCTGCACTGCTGTCTTAAGTAAGTTTGGCTGGTTTGTTTCACTGCTCGCTCTGGTCTAAGACTTTCTACATGAATGAAGATTATATCAGGGATCCTGTCAACCCATCAGCTGCTAGCAAGAGACCACTCTTATTTTTTCCACTTGTAAAGGAGGTGTATGTAAAATGTGCCACTCCCTGTCACAGGACCTTGTGGATACTAAAAACTGATGTGAGTTCAAAAAGGGACCAGATATATTCACGCAATCAAAAATGCCACTGTTGCCTGCAAAGACACTCCCACCTTTCCAGGAAATCCTTCATCTGCAAATCAACCTGCCTGGGAAAGTAATCAGAAGAGAAATCACTACAGGCTTGCCCAGCATTTCTCTTCCTCAGGCATCTGGCATAGCTCTCTCCCAGAAAGGGTGAGGGGAGAGATGGACAACACTTGAGCTTAAGGTTTCACAGAAAAGCTTACTCAGTATCACAGGTATATTGGAATTTCTCCATAGAAATCTTCACAGAAGGCAAAATTCTGTGGGGAGAGCAAGACAGATGCAGAGCAAAGAGCAAGACAGCCCAACTCCTTTCTACCAGAGGGCTTCTGTGTAGAATCACGGAATCGCCGAGGTTGGAAAAGATCTTTAAGATCATCAAGTCCAATCCTTAAGCCAGCACTACCAAGTTCACCACTACACCATGTCCATAAGTACCACATCTACATGTCTTTTAATATCCTCTAAATGTTACACTCAGCAGGTGAAAGCCATATGCTCTGATTTTGGTGGTCAGGCGATGACAAACAAGACCATTTGGTGTTATAAGTACCAAGGCTGCCACGGGGCCAGTAAATTAACAGCATCATTCTATGGTAAGTTTGGCCATAGGCTGAACTGGCAGTTTTTCAGTGAACCTTTGGGTTTTTCAAATAGCTTGAAAACCCCTGTGGAGACAAGTAGTGACAACCATCCTGATGCTTCCCCACCTACATGCTTCATTTGGAGAACCCAGGAAGCACTGCTAACTCCAGCCACCCTGTACTGGGGGAGCTGGGACCAGCAGCAGATGCACTGGTAAGCATCACTAGCATAAAACTTGAAGATGCCTGCCCTGTGGCAGATGAAATGCATCTCTGCTTGATAATACACAGGGCCCTGAGAAATAACAGCCTAAGAGTCTGTGATTTCTGTGATCCTCTGAGCAAAAAACCAATTTATCATCCAAAAGCTGTCCTTTTGTCAACACTGGCACCCCAATTTCTGTGCAGCTGGCTCAGTGCCTGGACAGGGAATGGCCCAGATGTGGGCTAGTGGCATTTGAACTCAAGGGCTCACGTGTCTAGAAAAAGCCTGATAAGAGCCAGGAATGCAAGTGGTCCTGAAATAGGGATAAGGGCAGCTGGGGAATGCCTCATATGGATACATGGGCTGGGGCAGTGGGGCTTGGTATGCAAGGAGATGACACCTGCCCCACACACTCAGTGTCACATTTCACTCCTGAGGAGACCCACATGGGGCGAGTGACATGTGCTGTGTCTCAAAGGCACTGTGGAGACCGCCCTTGGCCTGCCCTACACAGAGCTGCGGGAGGCGGGGGTTCATTTTCCCCAGCAGTTCCCAGAGCTTGAGCAGGCCTCCATGGAACTTCCAGTGATGAAGAGTGGCCCTGACTGCCAAGCCATGCACAGCAGACAGCCCTTCAAATTGTGTGGCATGTGCCCCATGTGTCAAATGCAAAAACCTTGCTGTCAGTGTCATCTCAGATGTCCCCAAGCTTGGCCACCATGGTAGGGCCCCAGAAAGTGCACAGCCCTCCCTGGCCTCCCTCTGGGATGTCCCAGGACTGTGACGAGGCATAGCTCTCCCTGCTGCCCTTCCAAGTTCCCCAGCCCCAGTCTTTGCCTCCTTGGGTGAGGTTTTGGAGATACAGACAGCCATAGCATTCTCATCATGAGTTGCTATTCTGTTGGCCTAGTTTGGGGAAACACCACAGGGAGAGGGGGAAAGATGGTTTTCCTAAGTTTCCATCTCTCACAGGACTCTGCGGTGGTGCTTATAATCGTCCTGTCCACAGGCAATCTGGAGTTTGGGCTGAAGCGTCTGACCCAAAGCCAGTCCAGACGTTGCCATCAGAGCAAGGTGTAAATTCAGGGGCAGATCAAAGTCATGTTTCAGCTCCAAAGAGTGGAGCAGTGCCTGCAGGCTCCCTCATGGTTTGCCTTTCCTATGCTTGATGGGTTTTGCTTTTACCAGGAGGCTGTGACCCAGTTTCTCTTTCAGTGACTGGGTATGACAGTGACTGAAGATCATCCAAAAGAAGCCCCTGAGCTTTCATGAGCTCTTTTACTGGGTTCTCTGAGATATCTTGATCCATGGGTCCCAGCATAAAATAAGGCAAACTCCTGTCTGGGGCAAGCTAGAGACTGCAAGAGACAGGCATGGGCTGGCATGTGGGAGCACCATGCTAGATAAGCCCAGCATCAAAGTGGCAGCCAGCTACTGTGTGCCATGTGAGTACTGGAGACTATTGTTTAACCTATAAGTAAACCTCGTCCTTATCTCGCTCTTCCTTTCGTCTTGTGAAAAAGGATATTCAAGCTCTCTCTAATTTTTTTTAATTGTCTAATGCCGCTCAGTCTCAGCCTGGACTAGGCTTGGAGGAAAAAGCAAGTGGGTGCTCGCGTTGAGAAGTTGTAGCCAGCAAAGACGTGTGCTCCATGGGCATTGTTGCCAAGTCCCCTGTGCTGGTTGTGGGTGCTCTTTGGGGTGCACAGGGCTAATGTCTGATTAGTTCAGTCTTAGCTGCAGGCTTCAAACAAACATGGTGAGCAAATGCCTTCCAGGAGGTGCCTCCAGCAAGCAGCACTGTGGCTTCCCTGTCACCCCTCTGGGGACTGCTAGTTTCCTTTTCCCTGGCTGTCTGGATTTCCTGGGAGGTCGCTGCTGATCCACCTCAGGCACAAGAAGATGTACCTTAAGCAAGTGCCTCTGTGCAGCCCTTTCTTCAGGGTCTCTGTCACCTCAGAGCTTAGTCTGACTCAGACTTTTCCTCTAGGCAGGCCTGGAGGATGACAGCGGAAACTCGTATTTCCCTTCTTGCAAATGCAAGAGGAACGTGGGAGCCCCAGCTTGGCAGAGGCTGAAAGGCTGGCAGAGAGTCCATTGATTAAAGTGCCTGTTTCATATTCAGTGGAGATGAAATGTAAACATACCAAAATTCTCTACCAGCAATCCTATCCACAAACTTAAAATTTTGGGAAACCAACTGCAAACAGTATCCCAGGATTCACCTTCTTTCTGCTCCTGGCCCTCTTTGCTTCCATTCTCTCTTCCCCATGTAGTGGTGTTCAAGAGCAAAGTGAAATAAGGGCTGAATGAAGCAGTAAAAAGCTTTTCTACCTCCACAGAACTGCAGGAAACTAAGCGTGGCTAAAAATGGAGCCTCAAGGAATTTCAGACTAAATCACCTTAACTCTGCCCAGTGGTGAGCTGATGGGAGAAGTCCCTCTGGTTTGCCCAGTGGCAGGATTGAGATGGTGAAACATGGGATCTGCAGAAAGATTTTGAAGCTCCCCTGTGGTAGGTGGTACAGGACCCAGTGGGGCCTTTCCCTGCCTGGTTTGGAGCACCCTCTTCCCTCATTGCATGGGGAGCAGGAAGTCTGTGCTGGCTGCTGATCACATGGAGATGGTGAGCATGTGACTGTGCTCTTTAGCAGATCTGGCCCCATGTGGTATTTCTTTCCAGAATTTACTATTCTCTTGTATTCTATAATGTTCAGTGATAATTTTCACTTGATATAAAGTATTTAATTGTTTGGCAGTGCATTAAACTTTAATAAATGCCACTAATTCCAATACCCACAGAAATATCATATATGACACTATTTTAATCCAGTCTGTACTGCACTGTTGAGGTAAGTTATTTGCCAATATTTTGAAGTCGGGCAGAGTGATTGGGAAGAGCCTCTACACCTTCCAAGTTTATATCTAGGCCTCAGATGGAAACAAGTACTAGATTTAAGCTAAGCGTGGCTGCTGAATAGTGTGGTGAGCTCTGTACCTGTGCCTGTGGAGCCCTGGAGCACCAAGTGAGCACAGACCCCTGCCTGACCTTCAGCTGGAGAGAGGAGCCACGAGGCTCCCGTGTCCCTCTCAGGTTGCCGGGATCAGACTCCCCTCTGTGAAGAAGATTTTCCCTGGCACCCTGCTGGGATGCGGCCAGGCCTTGGCAGATTGACTGTCTCTCAGGTACCCCTGGGACAAAATGTTTGTGCCCTGCCAGGCTGGTACGGTTCAGCAGCAGCTACATAACAGCAAACCCTGGGTGTCTGCATTGAGACTGAGCATCTTACTTCATCCCTTCCTCCAGAGACAGGCAGGTGCACTCGAGGAAACATCTGGCAGCTGGTTTCACCATAGTCCTGCAAGACCAAAGTCTCACTCCTGCTGTTTTACTTTTTGCTGCCAGGCTGGGGCTGTTTTAATAAGCCACAGTTATTTACCATGGCCTCTGGAACTCCTGCTGTGCTGTGCTGCGCTCTGGCCCAGAGGCTGCCTGGGTTTGGGGCTCTCACTGAGGCTGGGAGGTGCTGGCAGGCTCAGACAGACTGAGCTCCTGGATGTGTAACCCCAGGGTTATCTCTCAAAGACCAAAGAGCCTGGCAGGTTGTAGGCAAGTGCAGCTAAGAGCGGGGGAGGTTTCACAGCCCTGGAGCTTTTCCCAATTACTTTCTGCCTGCTTTATTGCTTTTATTATCTCCCCAAAGGGCCTGGGACTGCCTTAATTGGAGATAAGGGGCCCTGATGGTGGGTGCAAGGTTAAATATGTGCTTTTTCCTCACGAATAAGACGATCTATATCCTGGCATAGAATCACAGAGTCATAGAATATACTGAGTTGGAAGGCAATGACAAGGATTATCCAGTCCATCTCCTTGCCCTGAACAGGACAGCCCCAAGAATCACACCATGTGCCTGAGAGCACTGTCCAAACGCTTCCTGAACTCCATCAGGCTTGGTGCTGTGACCACTTCCCTGGGGAGCCTGTTTTAGTGCCCAATCACCCTCTGGGTGAAGAACCTGATATCCAACCTAAACCTGCCCTGACACAACTTCATGCTGTTCCCTCAGGTTCTGTCCACTGGTTACCACAAAGAGGAGATCAGTGCCCGCTCCTTCTCTTCCGCATGTGAGGAAGCTGTAGACTGTGGTGAGGCACGCATTAGATATGTGGCCAGCTCACACATGCTGAAATTTTGGGCTGCCCTTCTTTACCCTGATATCTCCATAACACACAGCCTGCTCAGGACAAATTCTCACCCCAGCCTTGAGAGATGCAATGACAATCATACCCAGCATCTCTTTTATGACAGCATCCCATGTGCCACCTCCATCTCCCTCCCAACCAGCTCAGGCAATGCTGTTTGCTCATGGTGGTGTCATCTGCCCCTTGGTACTTCCCAAAAAGCCACGAGGCCACAGGGAACATATTTGGCTGGTTCAGCACAGCTATACCCCTGTGAAGCTAGAGCCCGATAGTCATAGTCCCAAGGCTCACACATCTTTGTTTCCCAGAAAAAAAAAATGTAGCTGGGCCATGCATCTGTGCCAGATGCTGCAATCTGTGGCTGCCCAGAGCTCTAGCTGGCAGTAGATATATTACTACAGCCAGCCACACGGCTTTCCAAAGGAACTGGAAGCATCCACTCACTGCAGGAGAGGCGTGCTGAAGGTCACAAGCCTACTGTTCCCTGCAAAGCTCTTCTTTTGCAACGGCAAGAGCACATCCCACAGGTGCTCAGGGCAAGAGAAAAGCAAGTGGTCCCCTGGAAAACAGAGCCAGCAACCCATTGCCTTGATGCTCCATGTCTTTGTTTGATAGCACTGCAGAGATGAGGTGAGGTCCCGCCAGGAGCTCTGCTGCCTCTACTGGGCTTGATCTTCCTGAAACCAGGATATTTTGGAGACCTTGTGCTCGGATCTAATGCTGGCTTATGGCTGGCTGTTGACCTGTGGATTTAAAAAATTTTGAGAAAGCGACTCACAGAGTGACTGGCCAGTATCAAACAACCCCTGCTTGTAGGAAAAGGGGTTAAACCAGGGTAAGATGGGCAGAATGAAAGAGGGTGCCACCCTGAAAGGAGGAAATGAGTGCAGTTCTTTATGTCCCAGGATTTAGTGGCACAGTCCCTCCAAGGAACAACCAAATGTTCAATGCTGACACTCCTACATTTCTCTGAAGGAAAAATGCAGAGGCAGACCGCTTCCAGGAAGGTGGCTGTGCCCTGGAGGGTGGATGTCAGCACTTCCCCATGCACTGGGCACCTCCTGGGAGACTGCCAGTCTCTAAGAAAAGCCTGGCACACCTTAAAAATCAGGACCTTGGTAGCTTCTGGGCATCCCGCTGGAACAGACAGGCCAGATTACAGGAGATTTAAAAATCTTCCCTCAGGTTTTCCAAGGCGAGCTGGTGGGGCATCTTACCAACAGCCACCTGAGACAAGGTTAAGTTAGAGTGAGCAGTAGTGCAGGCAAAATCTTTTGCATTTATTCATTTGAAGTTGATTAAATTAAAATTCTGGCAGTTAAATGAAAGAAAGAAATCATTGGAAATTAAAACCCTGCCCTGGGATGGGGAATTAACCTCCAAAGCAGAAAGCCCATTTGAATACTTCTTATGAGAAAACTGAGGCAGTGTCAGAGTCATGGCTGCAGGGCTCTCTCCTCCACTGGTTTTCCAGTCTCATCCCAGTGAGTTTGACATGGTAGCGGCAGACTTGTCCCAGATATTAAGCTCTGGAGATGTTAGGATTGTTTTAAATAATGTGGGCTGCTTGATTAGCTGAACCAACCTCTCTGCCAACACGCTTGCTATGTATGGCAAACACACTCCGTTTTTGACTGCAAGCACACTTTCCGTGTCATCAATGCAAAAAATTAAGTGGGCACAGTATGTCATAAAGCTAAGAAGATAATTCAAACCTCCTACCTCACCAAAACACAAAAGAAGTTCCTTATTTATTTAACATTACAGGAAAGAAACAATTTAATCTACCAGCCACAAAGATAACACTAATTTAACTTGGTTGCTGTGAGCACTAGGAACTTGATACAGCAAGCTGCTCTGTGAGAAGGCAATTGTTTCTATTTTCGTAGGGACTGGTATTTGTGAGATTAAGCAAGATGCTCTGGATGCAGCCCCAGCTCCCCGGGTGCCTGTTTTTGGGCAGTCCTGCAGCAGCAGTGTTTTTCATGGCGCTAAAAGCCCAGTCAGTGTGAAGCTGTGTGTGGTGCAGTTTGATCTGGCAGAGAGCAAAGCTGCAATGAATCATGAAATAAAGCAAAAATGCTCATCCTGCATGAGACTTTTTCAATCCTGTGCAAAGGATTTAGGCAGTGTTTTTCCGGAGAGGAATACAAACCCTGTCTATTTATGTCTCTCACTCCCATCAAATTTTCATGGAGTGCTCCTCCCCTTTTCTTGAGCATTGGGATTTCTCTGCTGTTTCCAGGCTCAAGGCAAACAGACACTCAACAGTAAAGACTAAATGCAGCACATACCAAAGCCCATCACAAAATGTTGACTTTACAATAGCAAATAGCTGCAGTTGCCTGAGCTGCTGCCCTTCTTGCTCTCACTGCCCACGTTCCTGGCATCTGCTAGGTAAGAGGAACAGCTGCTGGTGATTGCCTTTGGAAGCAGGGGCTGCATGCTGATGCCAGACTGCCAGGGGCTGACCCCATCTTGCTGCTTTTCATCTCTTAATCCTAAAGTCTGGAGGCCTAGCAGGAGAGGGGAAAGTGACAAAAGTCCCCAAGCAAAACTGTGCTTGGGAAGTGAACAGATTTGTACCAAGTCCAGCCAGCATGATCATGACTGTTGGGTCTCCCAGGCTAATAACTGAAGGTGATCTGTGGCCAGCCTGATGTTAGCATGACATTTCTGGAACCCCACACTCATCCTTGTCTTCTGAGCTCCTGCGGTATGAGAAGCAGACAGCAAGGCACATTTCCCATGCAACTGATATCATTTCCAGCAGTGCCAATCAAAAAGGAAGTCATGAATGGGCTGTGAAGAACAAAAGCACACATGCATCTATTTTAAAGCAGTTTGGGTCTGCAGCACTTGCCATTCTCTCCCCTGGAGTGCATCGTGCCGTGGGCTACAGTAAGTGCAAGTGCTGATGTGGAAGAGTGGCATCCTGCAAGGGAATGGGAGAGATTTCATGTTCAGTTCTAACCTGGTCTTGTCATCCTTCTCTGTGTCTGCCAGCTTGAGGTAACTTGGTTGTTTAGCACAATGTGTTCTTGGTTGCCCCAAAGAGCTTTTGGAGAAGAATTAGCCTGGAAATATGTGACAACTCACAGTGTGGTAGAGGTAGGGATGCAAGGAGTATTCCTATACATGAAATCCTACATCTGGGATTTGCACTGGGCTTGGGCTCAGACCCAAGCTGATCGTGCAAGGTGAGAAGCACCGCTTCTGGCTGAAGAGTGAGGGCTGGCCACACCATGTCCCAGCAGGATGTCAGCAGGAAGCTGTGCAAGTACATGCCAGCTGAAACAGGGATGCCCTATTTCACAGGCACCTGGCTGCCAGCTGCAGCTCTCGCAATGCCAAGGCATGGATTAACCCCTATCCTGTCTAAGACAGCCTTTTGGAATACCTAGGAAAGGAACAAAATGGAAATCCTTCAGTTTACCTGCAGCCAGGATGTGCCCACGTCTCAGATGCTCTGCACAACAATGGTCTCCCCAGTGCCAAACAGCACCAAGGATTTTTAAAGGTCTGGGAGTGTTTCTACACCATGGACAGGGTAGAGATATTCAACCTTGAGAGGGCAGATGTGAGCAGGCAAGGAGGAACTGTCTGTCTTTCAACCAGTTAAGCTCTTGGGTGTCCTGCTAGAAGGAAGCAAGTGGAGCTGGTTTCTTTCCACAGAGCAGAACTGAGAGGAGGAAGTCTCCACTGTAGGATATTGAGGTTTGTAAGAGTTCAAAAAGGAGTACCTTGAAGAAAAAGCCATCAAGGGCTATTAGATGGAGACAACCATGTCTGGCTCAAGAAATGCTGATCGCTGAAATCTGGATGAGGTTCCAGTGAGAGCTGCACAGTCTCCCAGTTTTCTCATCCTTTAGCATAATTTCTTCTTCATTGTGGCCCTTTTTCCCCCTTAGTTTTGTTCAAAGCTCCCCAGGGAACAAGAATGGAGATAATATGTGGAGCACAGGCTGTCCCAGGGTTATAATGCTTTACTGCTCACTGGCAGTAAGAAAGATCAGCTGTGATAGCTGGAGAGGAGGGCAGATTGGCCTATTTTATAGCCTCCTTTGTCTCCCTGCATCTCTCAGTACTGCTCGGTCATTAAAGAAGTGACCCTGAAAAGCGTTGGCAGAGGATGAGGTTTGCTGTTGCTTCTGAGTGGCTTCACCATGTGCTTCACATCACAGTGGGCTGCACTGTCACCCCAGGCCTGGAGCAATCAAAGCAAGTGAGGCTTTAATGCACTGAGAGCAGGAATCAGCGGCTCCAGGGCAACATCATGAGACAAGGGGAACATCCTGGTCCAGGACACCAACTGCTCCTCGGAGTGAGAACCAAGTGCACCTAGATCCCAACATGCACTGTGATGTTCATGAAGGGAACACGCATGGGTGAGTTGGAGGAGAAGCCATGATATACCTGCTCCAGCTGAGCCTCGAGTCAGTGGCCAGGTGCAGATGTAGCTGTCAGTATGCAGAGAATGAGGAAAAATCTGCAGGCAGTTGGAAATCAGAAAGCCAAACTGCCTTCTAAACAAACCCCAAAGAAATCTGGTCAAAGGTGGATGGGGAGGAACTGTTCTGGGGGCACGTTAAAGCTAGGCTAGTTTTCCAAGCAATGATGAATCAGACGTTGTCTTGTGAAGTTATATGCATCTAGAGAGAAATGACAAAGACAAATTTTTTTCTTGGTATGCCTTACTAAGCAGCTAAAAACAGTGATATGATGCTAATGGGGCTCTGTGATGACAAAGCAACTTTGGGTTGGCTGCTTCTGGAAGAGGAGGGCCTCTTCTCATTNACTTTCTTTGGAGAAGAGCAAGGTGTGCCCAGCTGGTTCTTTTCTGTGGTAAAGAGTTTCCAAGTTTCCTTGGAAAAAGGAAGAAGCTGACAGATCCTGGTCACAAAAGTTAGAAACACATCGGTGCAAGGTGGCATCTTGCCTGAAAGCAGGACTGGCTGGAGGGGTGAGCAGGAAGTGTGTGTGACAGTGTGGCTGCTTTGAAGAGTGGAGGCACTGTGCCAGAAAGCACAGTGGGACACAGAGATGAGGCCAGAGGAGACAGTGAAGGATCAGCCACTGCTCATGACAGCTGACAAGGCATCCATAATGATGAATTCTATCCCAGTCATTATAAGCAGCAGTGAATTCTGCCCTTTTTTCAGCCACAGGCTCAATCTTTGCAGGCAATCTTCCCCATCTATGCCGGGGATGCTCACCTGCTCAGGGATGGACTGGCTCACCTTCCCACTCTCTTGGCCATGCAGTGGGGAACAGCAGCACTTCACACTGCCCTAAATATGCTGTCCAGGGTGCAGTGACCCCATGGACCTGCCTGATAGGAGACACCTCGGTGAAGCAGGGTATCAAAGGACTGGAAACAGTCCCTCAGCATCCTTACAGGTGTGTATGCATCTGTGTATATATGTATGTGTGTATACACAGAGACAAATGCGTGTGTCACCCAGTGGCAGGCCCCTCATGTCCTCCTAGCACAGCCATCTCACAGAGCCCTGTATGCCTGCAGTCCTGGGGAGATTCTTCTGCCTTGCTGGTGCAGGCTGGCTGTGATTTTTCCTTTCTGCTCCCAATGTGGAAGGATCAGAACCCCAGAGCCAGGCCAGAGCTACCCAGGCGAGAGGACTTGCCTCCACCATCCTGTCCTGAGCTAAACCTGGGCTTGGCCTTCTCGCAGCACCTGTAGCACAGTGATACAGAACTGTATCACCTTGTCCCACCTCCCAAGGTGAGACAAGGTACAAGGGTGCAGGGAAGCTTTGGGCAGGCTGTGGTGACAAGCTGTGAGGCTGAAAGTTGGGATGTGCCACAGGGCTGCTTTCAGGCTGAGCATGGGCTATGGCATCTGCAGGTGGACGTCCTGANTCTCATCATATCACTGTTAAAGCTAGGCTAGTTTTCCAAGCAATGATGAATCAGATGTCTTGTGAAGTTATATGCATCTAGAGAGAAATGACAAAGACAAATTTTTTTCTTGGTATGCCTTACTAAGCAGCTAAAAACAGTGATATGATGCTAATGGGGCTCTGTGATGACAAAGCAACTTTGGGTTGGCTGCTTCTGGAAGAGGAGGGCCTCTTCTCATTATTTGAGTTTTTACTCTGTTAGATAATGAGGTCAGCCAGGGGATACCTCATCTTTACCTGGGCTGTTCACTCTTGTGTTGAAGGGATGTGTGCAGAACCAGAGATGGAATATGGACAAGGAAGAATTTGGAGTTATTAAATAGAAGATGGAAAACAGAACAGAAAGGAAAAATGCTGCGTGGGGTGGGTTGGGGTTTTTTTGTNTTTTTTCAGCCACAGGCTCAATCTTTGCAGGCAATCTTCCCCATCTATGCCGGGGATGCTCACCTGCTCAGGGATGGACTGGCTCACCTTCCCACTCTCTTGGCCATGCAGTGGGGAACAGCAGCACTTCACACTGCCCTAAATATGCTGTCCAGGGTGCAGTGACCCCATGGACCTGCCTGATAGGAGACACCTCGGTGAAGCAGGGTATCAAAGGACTGGAAACAGTCCCTCAGCATCCTTACAGGTGTGTATGCATCTGTGTATATATGTATGTGTGTATACACAGAGACAAATGCGTGTGTCACCCAGTGGCAGGCCCCTCATGTCCTCCTAGCACAGCCATCTCACAGAGCCCTGTATGCCTGCAGTCCTGGGGAGATTCTTCTGCCTTGCTGGTGCAGGCTGGCTGTGATTTTTCCTTTCTGCTCCCAATGTGGAAGGATCAGAACCCCAGAGCCAGGCCAGAGCTACCCAGGCGAGAGGACTTGCCTCCACCATCCTGTCCTGAGCTAAACCTGGGCTTGGCCTTCTCGCAGCACCTGTAGCACAGTGATACAGAACTGTATCACCTTGTCCCACCTCCCAAGGTGAGACAAGGTACAAGGGTGCAGGGAAGCTTTGGGCAGGCTGTGGTGACAAGCTGTGAGGCTGAAAGTTGGGATGTGCCACAGGGCTGCTTTCAGGCTGAGCATGGGCTATGGCATCTGCAGGTGGACGTCCTGATTTCCTTCTCCGTTCCCTCCAGGACTCATGGATAACTCAGAGCCTGGGAGAGCAGAACAAGGCAGGACCTTCCTGCAGCCTTCTGCTGCTCCCCAGTGGCGGCGTGGAGAGGCACCACAGGCGGATCCTGATGGGTGAAGCCCGGATGGGAGACGGTGAGAGAACTGTGGCGTCTACAAGTGGAGGTCGTGGTTTCTTTCTCTATCTTCCCCAGATCTCACAGTTAATTCTCAGCCGGCTGGGGAACAGTAGGGTGGCAAGGATGTGGGGGAGATATAATCACAAGCCTAGTGTATTTTTGAAAAGCAGCAAACATTTTTGGAACCTTTCAGGGCAGTAGACAGTACCTTGTGGACTTACTTCCCCAAATCAATGAAAGCTCAAAACTCTCAATTTCCTTATCCTGGTAATTCATTTCCTCTTTAAAAAGATCTTCCTCCCCGGTTGTGTTCTGAAATAAAAAAGCATGAAGGCAAGCACATCAAGTTTCCAACTTGCCTAGGGTGTTGAAAGGAGTGTAGCTCTTGTTAGTGCTGAGAACAAGAAATTGTTTCCCTAGTGTATTCATAAAATTAGTCCTCCAAATTGCCTGAATGTTGTTCCTTTCAAACCCCTTTAATGCAAGGGAAATAATACTGTGGTAAACAACACTGTTTCTTTAAGCATCTTGCCAGGCTGTGTCACAGCAGATCCTAATATTTCCCAGTTCTCCCCAGTAGTGCCTTAGGTTTGTAAACTTGAATTTTTCAAGGCTATTTGGCCTTTGGGACATGGGAGGATTTACCCACCCACAGGTCTCAGTGTTGGTGCTCCTCCTGCCTGTGCTGAGGCTCTTGGAGGCTGGAGGTGCCGCCTGTGAGACTACTCGGTTGCTCATTAAAATACCCCCCGAGGCAGGTGCTGCCCCCACCCCTGTTTGCTTTTGCCGGGCACTGAGCTGGCCGCAAGGGTATAGGTTGGAGGGACATTTAAGCAAAAGAAAGACTGTGCTGCTAAGACAGCAAAGTAGGAAAATGGCAAATGAAAGACAGAGTCTCCAGCCATTTCCTATCCCTCTGGCAGAGCATCTGTCACCCACTTCGCAAGGCTGTCCCAGGACAGAGTTACTGAGATTACCTGATATGTCAGGGAGTCTGGGCACCAGACCAGGGCACCACTCTGCAAGTCTCATGGAAGTGTTGCTGTCATGTGGCTGTGGGCCAGACCCTGAAATAGGAGTTGTAGTTCTTGGGGGCACAGGATTGAAAAAGGGTTTTTGTTATGTGGAAAAAGCTTCAGTTTCTGAAAAATAGTTTGTAACGCTCTATTTTTTTTTTAATTTAAGCATTATATAAGATGATTCCCTAGGAAGGAATAGGTATTTCATGAAATCCACTTTTCCCACTGGCACAAATTTTAGTCAACAGATTGCAGGCAGTTTAATTTTGAGCACAGTCAGGCCACACAGCACAGAGGCAAGCAGGGCTGTCCTTTCTTTACAGAAACAAGATTGCAGAAGCTTGATAACTGATGGGAGGCAGAGTGTCCCACTGAAATTTTTTTTTTCAACAGCATGTCTCTTATCTTTAGAAAAAGGATGCTTAAAAGTTACTGGGAAGGAACAGGAATACACCAATAATAAGAAGAGAATGTAATCAATCATATAGCAGAATGGATACATGTAATTTTCTATAAACAATATAAAACCAATCACACTATTTAATGTCAAACTGCCTTTGGATATTTGGAAAAAAAAGGCTTTGCTGTACTTGGAATAGGTAAAGGTGTTATTGGGACATGGTGCTGGACTCTTATAGCATTTTTCCTGTTGCTGTTCACATGAGCACAGATTTGCTCCCTCTCATTTTGGTGTCAGCCTTCTCCTATCATCAAACCCCCCTTAGATTTTGGAGGCAGGGAAGGGAGAATCTAAATGTCAGTGAGAAAAGGAGACTTCCCTGCTGATGGAACTGTAAAGAAAAAACAGAAAATATCAAAAAAATCTCTTCAGAAGTCCAGGAAAAAAAACAACCAGTACCTCATAGAGCAGAAGTCACTGTAGATACATATAAATATAATTATGTACATTGGGCTATTGTCTATACATACATATACCTGTATGTTCTTTTATCTATACACATGTTTAAAATATTTTGACTTTAAATCATGCTTCAAAAAAAAATCTCCTGCATTTTAAGAGGCTGGACACACCAGGTGTCCTCTGTCTCACTGCTGCTCCAGCTTCCCAAGCTAATGCTCAGGTGCACTGGGCATTTCTACTGCACCCACTAACTTCTGGACCCTTTTTCACAGTCCCTCTGCTGCCACTTGCCCTTCCCAGCCAACCAGTGTAAGGAGTTATGGTTTTGGTGGTGTGGCTACACGATGGGGTGGCAGACCTGGGGTACAGGGCAGATCCCCAGGGACCAAACACAAATCTCAGTGTTGGCCCACAGATGCGAGGAGGGCATGGGAGCTTTCTGGATAGTGTTGGGGTTGCCTGGATACTGCTCTGTCCTTTCTACTCCCTTCCCCAACCACTACGACCACTTTGCCTGATGTTCCTGCCACCAAGGTGCTCATCATCCCTGGGATTTGCACACTTGTGTTCCCTGGGGTGTGCCTGAGGAAGTCAACTGCCCAAAGCTACTGGGGTGCTGCCCAGAGGGAGTGGACAGCTGCGTGTGGACACCAGACCTTGGGACAAATGTCTCCTGACCCAGAGCTGTGCAACACCCTGCTCTTTCCATCTGCCTGAGGGTGTCTCTGCCCTGAGCTTCCAGCTGACTTGGCTGTGTCAGAGCCCTACCCGTGCCAGCCCTGTGGCTGGTACCATCTTTTCTGTAGCACGCAGGAGATCATCCAGGAGCTTTTCCTTTCTGAGCAAGCCAGAAAACATGTACATGCCAGAATGTCTCATGGAAAGACAGTGGTGCTAGTAAGTGTGTACCCACTGCAGCAACTTTCTAGACTCAGCACTCATGCAGGGTGGTTTGATAGGGAGACTGGGGAGGATGAGTGCATAGCACCCACAGGCCATGGATGTGCTTGGAGTACAGACCAGTCTTGGGAGTGGCTAGACACTCACGCCACCACACGCAGCTGACGGGAAGACAAGCCAAAAGGGATCGAGAGGCAGCACACCGGCAGTTTCCCCCGGTGTGTAACGAGAGGTCTGCAAACTCCCGTGCCCCGGGGCCATCTCCGCGGCTTGGGCGATTCCCCCGCTTTGCCTGGTGGATGGTGCTCCTTTCCCAGGCAGTGGCAGGTGCCTTATCCTCTCGCCGGGCTATTTTCCTCCCTCGGTCGCTGGTCTCCCTCTCCTTGTTGTGCTCCAGCGGCTCTTTCACAGCGCTCAAGGTCGAGGCCGGCCGGCCGGCCGGGGGGTGCGCGCAGCCCCGTGTTTTCGGGGAGTGCCCCCGCGTTCAAGGCCGCCGCTGCCTTCCCACGCCCGGCGCAGGTGCTGCGGGCCCGGTTCTCACGGGCAGCTCTCGCAACAACCCCCGCCCGGCGGGACGAGGCGGGGCCGAGGCTAGGGGTCCCTCCGCGCCCCTCGGCTCTTGGCGGGCGGCGGATCCCGAGAGCGCCCGGCCCGGTACCGCAGCTGCCCCGCCCGAGACCGGTGACCCCCGTGTCCCGGCCGGGGGCTCTCCGGGGCAGCGCGGCGCA
>VYZQ01038170.1:0-21128 GCA_013400655.1 Mystacornis crossleyi
TCAAAGAGGCCCAGGATGGTTTGCTTTGGGAGGGACATTAACCCCCCCAGTGCCACCCTGCCGTGGGCAGGGACACCTTCCACTGTCCCAGGCTGCTCCAAGCCCCATCCAGCCTGGCCTTGGGCACTGCCAGGGATCCAGGGGCAGCCACAGCTGCTCTGGGCATCCTGTGCCAGGGCCTCAGCACCCCCAAGGTGGCTCAGAAGCACAGCCATTTATTTATTTAACATCTCTGTGGGATATTTAACCTGATTCCTTTGCAAGGATATGTAGGATTTAATTTAAGTCAACATAGGCTTAACAAAGTAAGCTTGAAATCAAATATTTGCCTCAGCAGCAAACTGAGTGTTAGAAAACAGCTTTTCAGTGTTCTTTTAGAGGAGATGGTTTTGGGTTTATTTTCACCACGACTACTGCTAAAGAGAAGAGTGGGCCTTTGGTATGTGTGTGACTCAAAATGAAACGGGGAAGTCAAGTCTCACCTCCTTGAGCTGCTGCTCAGCCTGAGGTAATTTCCCAGTGATGTCTCTGATGGAAGCTTTCCTTTCCTTCAGGGTGCTTGAGGTGCTGCCCAGGGCCTCCTGAGCCTGGCTGAGGCGAGCCACGGCAGCGTTGTACCTGCTCAGGTACAGCTCCAGCTCCGACTGCGCTATTTCCATGTTGGAGCGGGCCTCGGTCACCTCCTTGCTGAACTCCATCAGCTCCTTCTCCTTGCCCTGCAAAAACAGCCCGGGAACAGCTCAGCTCATCAGCTGGGGGAAGGGGAAAGAGGAAATGAGATGTGCTGTGAGAGCCCTGGCAGCTGAAACACTTCTGTTCTCCGGGAGAACCAGCGTTTCTTCATTAATTAACGTGAATGGGGGGCAATTAAACCCAGCTTTTCCTAATTCTAAAGAACTTCAGGGAGTTATCACAGAGCGTTTCCATACAAGCTTTGTGTTATTTTCTCAAAGGTGGGAGGAGCCCTACACATTGACCTAAACTATAGCTTAAATGGAGAATCCACGTTTTCAAGGCCAGAAAATAACCCTGCAAATTTCCAGGAAAGATTTGCAGCCTCCAGGTGTCCAGGCACTGAACAGCAGCACCAACAACACCCAAATGGTAAAGGAGTTGTCCATTAATTCACAGACACATCACAGCTGTGGGAAAGGCTGGGAACAGAGCATTCCAGAATATCTTCATTTATTTAAGCAACAAACTGGCTTCAGTGTTTTGGTGGGAGAAAATCAAGTGTATTATTTAATATAAATCTAAATAAATATATCTAAATAAATCTAAATCTAAATAAATAAATATAAATGAGCTACGTGATGATGCTTGAGCACTCTAATTATTAATTTAAGATTAATTTCCCACTGAGGCTCCTCTGAACTACCAAGAGGAATGGAGGAATTGTCAATCAATGGCATTTTAGAAGTGTCTGGTGCTGGTTTCCTGCAGAACAGTGAAGTTGCTACAGCAGGTGGGTAATTCCTGCCTGTCCAAACCTCTTTTTCCTTCTGAATTCCCTTGGTCTCCTCCTGCAGGCTGGCCAGGACCTGCCTGAGCTTGGCTTCCTCCTTCTCCTTGGCCTTTGCCAGCAGCTCCCTCTGGGCCCTGGCGTCCTCGATGGCTCTGGCACTCGTGGAGGGGATGTTCTTCAGCTCCTCCACCTGCACCAGGAAAGGACTGTGAACCTCCCCTCCCACGGGACAGCGCAATTCCCGAATCCCGAAATGCCCCCTGGAGCCAGAGACAGCCCAACAGCTGGCAGGGCCCAAGTGGGTGACACAGATCCCTGAATTAATGATTACTCCGTTAATAACTCCATTAATGGAGGAATCACTGCAGGGAGCGATTTGCAGACAAAACCTCCAGCTGATCTAATGACTTAAAATTCTGCTTAAAACAATTTAAACCCCATTTTTCCACCTTCTCTGTTGCAATTGGTGCCCTTTCCATTTTCTCCCACAATTAAGTGTGCTTTTCCAAGCGAATCCAGCTGATCCATCCCACTACCTTTTCCTTGTCCTTTTGAAGCTGCTTCTCCAGTTTTTTAGCCTTGCTCTTGGCATGTTTGAGATTCTCCCTCACTTTCACATCTTGCAAATCCAACTGAGTGAATTTTTCTTTATTTTCCTCTACGAACTTTGTGATTTTATTGAATTTCCTGAAGGAGAAAAGAAAAGAATGATTTCATAGAGTATAAAAATAATGCCAGTGGAGCTTGGCTTAATAAATCAACATAAAGAGTTTAAACTAATATTACTCAGTTTTTGTGATTAACAACATCCAATATTTATAATGCTCACACTATTTTCCCTGGGAAAGTGATGTTCTACCAGGAAAAGATCAAGTACCTAAGCAGTATCAAACATATTTTCAGACATTTCCATTTTTTTCTTTGAGAATTGATAATTCCCATCTCTCCCCAGTAATTCCCTGAGGATGAGCAGGTCAATATTGCAGCCAGATTTGGGATCAGCACCCAGGCAAAGCAATTTTAAAGAAACACAGCTTATGCATAAATGATTCTTGAGGAAACCAAGGAAAAATTCCCAAATCCATGCCCCTAAGCAGTAGGGTTGTAAATCTAAAAATCATCTCCCAATTATTTTTTTGTACAGTCAATATAAAGAAATATTTTAAATCCATTAGAAAGATCAGACATTTTCTTATTGTAATTGTGAATATTACCCAGAACCAAATCAAACCAATGTGATTTTGTTTTAATTTATTTTTGTGCATTTAATTTCTTTTTGTACATTAATTTAAACGCTTTTTTGTGTATTTGAACATACCAGAAGTGACCCTGCTCATCAGATAATTTAAGTTTTTGGTGGGAAATATATAAAACGCAGCACCACACATCCCTGAAGTACTCACTTCTCAAGTTCCTTCAAAGCTTTTTTCTTGGTTTTTGTTTCCTCTGCAAGATTACTGCTTTTCTCATTAATACTCTTCGTTTCTTCATTAATTTTCTCTTTCTGCATTTCCAGGTCATTTATTCGTTTCTTTAGGTCATGGCTAGGAAATAAAACAACAATAACTCTGATTTTTACCCACCTTCGTAACGAATCTCTATTTCCAATCCTCAGTGTAACAACAGGATTATGTAAGGTAGCAAAAGACAACATTAATTTGGAGTAAAGAAATGCAAAATATTTCTAATTAGAGATACTGAAGCCAAGTTTAACAGCACCCCCACCACATTAAAGCCGACCCAAACCCTGAGAATTACTTACATATAATACTGACAGATCTTATTCTTTTCCTGAAATATTTTGTTTTCCAAGCAAAGGAACTCAATGGCTTTATTCTTGTCCTCTTCCAAGGCTTCTTTTTCTTTCTCCACCATTTTCACTCGATTTAACTGGAGAAAAGAGAGGGGCAGAGCTGAGGCAGGGTCAGCAGTACAGGAGAAAACCCCAATCCTTCGAAGGACACGAGTCCTCTGGAAAAATGGTGATCAGGAATTACCTCTGCAAGGCAATTTTAAGGCCATTTTCTCTATCTCAACCTTCTGACTGGCCATTTTAAATTTAATTCCTACAACTGCAGGTCACCTGTTTGCCTTTAAAACGAGTCTGCCACGGGATTTACCACGGACACATCAAGGAGAAAGAACTTTGATGTTATTTTGAGCTTTTCCAGTCCTTTCAGCGCTCAGTGCACCAATCAAACGTTACAAAAGCAGGTGATCCTGGGGGTTTTTAACTCTGCTCACAGGGCTGGGTGAGAGAAATGCTGGGATTTGGGGCAGCTGGAGCCTCACCTTCTCTCCCCTGCGCTCGTTCAGGAGCTCCACTCTGCGGCACAGGGTCTGGATGGGCTCCTTGAGCCGCGCGGATCCAATCAGGTCCTCCAGGTATTCCAGCATCCCCTCATCGTGCTCCGTCTGCCCTTTGGGCTTCATCATGGAAATCTGCTCCACTTCCCCCTTGGGAAACACAAGTTGTATTCTTAACGGGGGTTTGTTAAAGGATTCTGGAGAAAAAAATATAAATCTATGGAAGGAGTATGGGACAGTGTAAAAAAAAAAGAATAAAAGAAAAAAAGGTGGCAATCAAAACTGTTCCAACTGGAATAGCACGGAATTGTTAAAGGCTGGAAAAGATCTCCACAATCAAGTTCAACCTTCACATTTCTTGGGGAAAACAAAGGTCAGAATGAAGAGAAATTTCCTCTCCAAGGTGGTGATGTGGAGCCACCCTTCAGGTCTGACTGTTCCTTCATTCTCTAAAGATTCCAAACGTGTTTCCCCAAGCTGAAAAAGGAAGAGAATAAAGCAGGCCCTTGAAGGCCCCAAAAAGTCTCTTTAGAAACAGAAAGTCTAGAAAATCCTGAGGGATGAACTGGAATTGTAATTCATTTAATTGAGGCTTCCTTGGAGGAGAAAGGGAAGGATTCTTTAGGTATGAGGGTTCCTTTATGTAAATTCCCTTGATGCACAGCATTAATTTTAAGCGATTCAGGTGATACTAAAAATAATTTGATTTTTCAAAAGTCTTTTGAAAGGATTAAACAGAGGCAGTGACAGGGACAGTTTGTGTTACTGCTGCAGGTCTGACAACCCTCAAAACCCCAACCCAACTCTTATTTTTTATTTCCTGCACATCTCAAGAAGCCAAACAATCAGTTTGTGAGTAACTGCTGCTGGATTGTATAAAATCCCCATTACCCATTTGCTCCCTTGCCATAAAAGCGTGGTTTCTCTCCCCAAAACTGCCTGCCAGCCCGTGGGGGAGGGACCTCTGCAACCTCCTAAATTACTCCAGGATTGTCAGAAGTCTTTTTCCTTCTTGCATTAAAGCATTTCCTCTGTTTACATCCACGGAAAAACAATCACAGGAAAGGTTTAACTCCATGCTGATCAGGACTGAGAAGTTTCCACACTGGCTTTACACCCCCCACATTCAGTGCTGTAAATCACAAACCTGCCCTGAATTTAACAGGGAAAATGGGAATTCTGGACAAGCAAGGAATGAATTAATTTTTTATTATTTGGCTAAATATAATTAACCATCTCTAAGAAAGATGATGATGCAGTTGTGGGGTTTCTCTGTAGCTCATTAAGGTGAATATTTACCTTATTTTCTTACTGAGGGTAAAAATAATATTTAGAAATTATTAAATAATAAGAGTACTAAGTATTATTTAATATTTATATTAAATTAATATATAAAGAAATCTGTTTAGTTCACTCCAGATTTAAGAAATTAAAAAGGTTTCCAGCTGTTTTAATTGACAAAGGAGAGTGAAAAGCTTGTACCTGCTCTTCTTGACAATGATTAACAGAGCAAACAGATTTTACAACTCTGCATTGCTAAAACTCACTTTGTTTCCTAATTATTTACCAGTGCTCATTACTTGACCCATTATTTGAACTCCAAATTTAAACCCCCCAAACAATCCTCGCTCTTTTTGTATTTTGAAATCCCCTGACGTTCTGAAAGTGAAACCAAGGCGGGGCACGCAGACATTTGTGAAGCACTGAGGGGAACGAGCCCGGGCAGCTCCTCGGAGCTGGCACCCCCAGCTCTGCCAGGGCTCCAGCAGAACCCCCCGAAATCTCCAGTCCCTTCCCTCAGTTGTGTCCCTGTGGCTCGGGCATTCAGGAGAGGCAGCAGTGTGTGAAATAAAAAGGAAACGCAGGCTCTGCTCACACAGTCAAAATGGACGTCAACACCCAGCCATGGGCGATGCCAACAAGGAACCAAACCTGCACCCAAGGGAAGAAATTCCTGGAAAAAACAGTCTCAGATCTGTCCTGGAAAACCTCCAGGGTGACTGAATTGTGACCTTCCAGTGCCTGAAGGAGCTGCAGGAAGGACGGGCAGTGTTCACAAGGGATGGAGTGCCAGGAGACAGGGAATGGCTTCCCAGTGCCAGAGGGCAGGGCTGGATGGGATACTGGGAGGGTGGGCAGGCCCTGGCACGGGGTGCCCGGAGATGCTGTGGCTGCCCCTGGATCCCAAGGCCAGGCTGGGCACGGGGGCTTGGAGCAGCCTGGCACAGTGAGAGGTGTCCCTGCCATGGCACGGGGGTGGGACTGGATGCAATTTAAGGTCCCTCCAACCCAAACCATCCCGGGATTCCACGTCTCCGTACCCACCGAGCCCTTTGGGAAGGTTCTGCACTCGGTGCCAGAGCTCTAAACGCAGTTACAAACCCGGGTTCAGCTGCTGCAGCGTGGAGCCTGCCATCCCCACATCCCTGTGGATCCACTGGGATGCAGGGGCAGCACGAGCTGCCAGCCCTGCACACACATCCCAGCTCGAGCTCCTGCAGAACTCCCCAGGGCAGTGGGAACAACCACCGGGAACCCTCCACCACCACCACACCCGGGGAAGCATCCCCCAGCAAGCAGCTGAGCCCTGGGGCAAAGCAGGGCAAAGCTGGTTGGAGAGCAGGCTGGAAAACAAGGGGAGAGCCCTTCTCGGCTGAAAGCAGCTCCTCTGGTGGAAAGCATGAGGAATAAAGGGCAGCGATTTGGAACCCGGGTTTCTTTGCACAGCTGAGTAATTCACAGTTGTGATGTTGAAGATCCTGCCTCAGTTTAGGAGGTTAAATTTCTATTGTATCTAAGCGAAGAGGAAAAGCTTTAAAAGAAGTTTCAGGACTGGCAACACTAGCAGCAGGTTCCGTCAGTGGTTTAAAAGTTTAAAACTGGTTTTAAAAATTTTTAAATTTGCCCACAAGCCCTGTTCTCTAAAAGCAGAAAAACACAGCTTTAACTTGAGTTTAGCCCATGTTTTCTGGTACATAAGGACTGGCATTACAAACAAGGTTATCCAACTGCTTGATAAAGGGAAGGTCTGACCTACTCAGGAGGTTTTTTCTGCAACTCTTACACTGGTCTAGAAACAAGATCCTACAGAGGTAATTCCCATTTGTTGCACTGTGCTCCAGAACCTTCCTTGCCCTTTGGGAGGGGGGCTTGTTTTCCAGAGCTATGGAATGGGAATGGCATCCTCTGCTAATTCCAGCAGGGCCAGGATCCACTGGTGCTGGCATAGTGCTGAAAGGGAAGGAGGGAGCCTCGGATACAGCCACACATTCCATCCTAAAATTCGGCTGTGAAAGAGACAGGGATGGCAAAAGCGCCTCCGGCATCGAAGAATTCCTGACAGCAACCCCAGAGCTCTCCAGGAAGAGCAAACACCACGTTTTGGCTTGAAAGGAACCTTAAGGGACTCTTTCCACTGCCCCAGGCTGCTCCAAGCCCCAGCCTGGCCTTGGCCAAGCCCAGGGATCCAGGGGCAGCCACAGCTTCTCTGGGAATTCCAGCCCAGCCCCTCCCCACCCTCCCAGCCAAGAATTCCTTCCCAGTATCCCACGGAAGGCTGCGCTCTGACAGGATGAGCAGTTTTGGGAGAACCTAGCAAGATGTTTGCTTTCATTGATTATTGCCTCCTCTTCTCCTCCCTGAATATTTGGGAGAAGCTCTGGGAAGGCAGCACCTCGAAGAGCCTGAGTTTTGTCTAAATTGTCACTACAGCATTCCCAGAGCTCTTCGTTAAGGCCCCACTGAATAATTACGGCACCAAGGAGATAAAAAGCTTTTAAAAACAGTTTTCCTGGATTTTGGATTGTCACCTAAATCTAAAACCCAGTGCTGAGAACCTTGGGACAGGCTGGAACGCAGCAGCCGGGAATGCACCGTGCCCGGGGGAGGAGCCAGGGGGAGTTCGGGTGGTTTCTGAGGGGAATTTTGTGCTGCAGCTGTGGGGGTTTAGGGTTTGGAGGGGTTTTTTAGGGGAGCTCTCCACCACTACTCGGAGATGGAGTAATGTGACATCTGCCCGAAGAGAAAAATCACAGTTGTGCTCAGGAGAAACGGCTTTAGAGAAAAGACTCCGTAGAAAATGCAAAATCAGAGATGAGAAAAACCTTGCCTGGGCTGGGGACCAGTCAAACCAGGTAATTCCGATTCAAAATCCCATTAAACCACCAAAAAATTTCATGTGTAACAACTGTGACTATGATACTTAGTGTTTTTAAGAATATTTGGCATTTCTAAGAATATTTGGCATTTTTAACACAGTTTTTTTAAATTCACAACAATATTTTAGAGGTTTCACTGTAGTAGCAGCTTATTTTTATAATATACAAGGTTTTGAGGCTTTTTACACCCCCACAAAATGAAGTTTTCTGACTGAGACCAAAATCTTTTGAGTCTCAGCAAACTCTGCTATAATCCAACCATAACACCTCTCACAGTTCAATTCCAGTTTTGTAATTTAATACTTCAAGATGTACATTTAATTTGCTTACTAAACAGAGTGATTACATAAATTAGTTTGCAGCCTTACGGTATTTCAGAAATGAAATGGAATTAAGTGAGATCTGAACGCGGTGATCAGGATATCATTTAATTTATCAAACATCACAAGATTAAGGGAGAATTGTGATGAAATAGTACTATAAATGCACGGGTAATTAAAATTTAACGTAAGCAGCGTTTGCAGTTATAAAAGCCACCCTCACTCATATTTTTGTGGAGGATTAGAGCAGCCAGAGTCCAAATGAAAAAATCCATCTTAATCAATTGGAATTACAACCCAATTTCAATTCTTTTCTTAATTTTTAACATGGAATTTGAGACAAAAGTGACCCAGCATAGGGCAAACTTCTCTTAACAGAACAAAGGCTGTGTTATATTTTAATCTATTTTCTGGACCACAGCAATGTTTCAGTTCTCTCAAACCCTGAAGGAGCACGAGCAGGTTTAGCAAGAGCTTCCAGAGAAGCTGAGAACTCCTCAGCATCACGAGGAGCAAAGGCTGAGTGCCACAGGGTTTGCTCGAAGGACAAACACCTGAAAACTCCGGGGATGTTTATTGTGTCCAGAAAAACAGGCTGAAAAGAGAAAAATCCGAGCTTAATTCCCGTTTTTCCTTCGGTTCCTCCTGCACACGGAGTGGAAGCAGCGCTACTATGAACTTACTACTCCCAAGGTTCAGCTCTTGGCTCTCTCAGCTCCACTTCCACCTGTCTGACACAACCTGGAGCTGCTGCAAGAGTCAAGGGCCAGTCAAATTCAGAGGGAAAAGTAGCCTGGATTTGGGGTAATTTTGTTTTCTCGCGGAATTTTTATTTCCTGGCTGTTTTGGGCCATCAATTTCTTGATAACAAGGCACCACAAGTGCATTTTTCTCTGATTAAAAAAAGCCTTTAGGCAGCAAAATGAGATGAGTGTCTCCCTTTCCCTGCCTGCAGCTTCCTCTGTTTTCAGCCTCTCTCCCATATTTCAATTTTTTAATTTTTCTTTTATGTGCTCACACTCGGCTGTGGGGTTTTTCCCCTCACTTTACCACAAGGGTAGCTGTTGTTTTTTAAGCAGGAGTATGGTAAGGAATGGCAAAAATAAAACCTAAATTTCTGTATCTTCCATTTATTTTGACCCATACTCCCATCTCACCAAGCTTTGCCCATGAATTCCAATTCTGCAGCTGTGGATTTTGGAATATGCACGTATGGAGTTCTCTGCGTACACAGAGAATTTATATTCCTATAACCTCATTATTTTCCTGCTCTTGTAAGGTACAACACTTTGTTTTGGGATTTTTTTCCTGTAATTCCCCGTTATTTTTGCTATTATTTAATGTTTGCAGTCCTATCTCATTTTTACCCTTCAATTTTTACCACATGCTGAATACACAGGAGGGGAAAAAGCACCAAAAATTTCATGCTCTGCCTTTCCAGGAAAACTCAGCGGGAAATAAAAGTCAAATAAAAAAATAAATGTACATATAAAAATCTACAATGTCATCACTGTCCAGAGATGAGGCAAAACTCAGAATGAGCCTTTATGCAACATTCAGTTGTTTGCACAAAACCACAATTCTGCATTCTGGAAATAATTTTAGAAGCTTTAAGGACATTGCTGTGTTTAATATAAGAGCAGGGAGCGAGTGCAAACCTGGAGTCACTTTGGAATTTAAGTCAGGAATTGGCAAAGCCAGCCTGCAATGTTCGATTTGTTATTGGTGTGTTCTAAAGAAACTACACAATTATCACCAATTTTCTCTTCCCATTTTTCCACGTTTTTCTGCAGAATTTCCTACAGGACCAACCCTCTCTTCACCCCGAGTGCCGGCAGCACAGATTTTTTATAATCCCATTTATAATCCCATTTATAATCCCATTTATAATCCCATTTATAATCCCATTTATAATCCCATTTATAGCCTCAGCTCCAATGTCCCATCAGGAGCACAGACCTCAACAACTGGGAATTTCTGCTTTATCTCAAAGGGGAAGAAAATCTCTCCCTCATTTCCTCTCCACTCCCCTGGAAGTGACTCCCACGTTGTTTCCACACAGGAGCAGGTGAAAAACCTGACAGAATTTCCTTTCTGGCAACCTCATCTCGCCACAGGATAAGACTGGGCTCCAATCAGTTACAAAATACACCCAAATAAAATTCCTGCACTTTAAGATTAAGGAGAATTAATTACGGTTACAGGAGAATATTTTAATTAGGCTATCAAATATATTCAAGTGAAATACCACTGTAATTAGTACAAAATTGACTTAAAGCAGTTTCAATTTGTTTGTAAAATTCTGAAATGAATTCAAATCGACTTAGAATTAATTGTGCAATATTTATGTGCAAAGGGGCTGGCTGGGGGTTACCTGGGGAGCTCCACTTGGCTTTTCCACCCTTTTTGGTGACTCTGCTTCTCTTACCTTGCCCATCCCAGAGGTGGCCACAGCCTCTGCTCCCAAATATTGGCCCCCCCTGCACTTCCAAACCTGACATTCCTCCAAGTGCTCCCATTTCTTTCATCATTCCTTAGAGGAAACCAGGCAGGAGGAAGAGGCTGAGGCTTTTTAACCTTTCACAGTCACTCCAGAGAACAGCACAAATACTTACTCGGAGTTGTCAGCCTGGGCAGAGCAGGGTTCCAAGGCTTTCAGTGAAAGCTAAATAATTTTATTTGTTGTTCTTTACACCTCTGCAAGTTCCTGGAGTGGGAGCAGGAGGTGTGGAAGACAGCAAAGCAGCAGCCAGGTGCCAGATTTTCCACCAAACACTCTTTTTTTTAAGTGACAAGATGCACTTTTTCCTGTCGCAGTTTCAGGCTGTGGCAAGCTCATTAAAAATGCGTCCTATTTATAATAATTTTAAATATTAATTATGATAACAATGCAGAATAATTGTCTATTCCTGAAGCACGAAAAGCACAGGGTAATTTATTAAAAATATGCCATATGGAGTGTTGGGAGTTAAGGATCACAGAAGTGACAAACTCCTCCTGTCCTGTGCTGGCAAGATCCCATTGGAACCAGAGGAATTCTGAAACCAGATTTATTTCAATTTGCAAGTTCAGGCACAGAATTTTGTAATTTTTCTGAAACTACTCAATTATTCTCACGTTTTCTGTTTTTCCATAGGTGTTTTTTGTAATGTTACTTACAGAAGTCAGCAGCAGTTTGATTTTAATATTTCCAGTTTGGCATCAGCAGAAATACCCAAGTCAAAACTCAGCTTTCAAATTTTACCCTAAAAAGCCCCAAAATCAGCAGAAAAAACACTGCAAAATAGGGGGTGAAAGGGGGAAAAGGAAGCAAAAAGACTGAAGCAGTCTTCTAAAAAGGAAATATTTTCCATTGAGTAATGGTAATTATGTTAGCAAGATAAAATCAAAGCTCTAAAGGTGTTGTTACTACATGTAGGACATGTTCTCCTACAAGATTTTCTTTAGTATTAAACAGTGAATGTTCTGTCACACACCCAAACCAGCATTTGATAATCCTTAATTAATATTTTTATCCAAAATGAAATATTTTAATCACACCCTATTGATACAGTCAAAAATCTGATTTAGAACTTATTTTAAAACATAAATACTTGGTTAAACTTAGTTTAATTAAATTCTTAGTTTTGCTATTAAAAAAAATGAGGAAAAGCCAAATAAACCTGTTGCTTATCTCTTTAGTTTTAAATAATTTGGAAAACATTAGGGAGAAAAAAAGGCAATCCTTGTGATAACAATCCACAGCCTTAGATGGTCTTATTTGCTGTTAACTGTAAACTTTAGGATTTGGGGGTTGAATTTCTGCTGTCATTCTGTGGAAAATATTGCTGCATTTCCCAAGTGGAAATACTCAGCTCTGGACAGTCAGATCAGTGGATTTCACTTTAAAAAGGCAAAGAGAAAGGCCCTGCCCTCAGCCAGAAAGGCTAAAAAACCCAGAAAATTTCAGTGCAGTTTCTGAGACAAAGCCTGGTGGGATGAAAGAAAAAAATTATGGGGGGAAAACTCTGGTTTGTGCCTTAATATTGGCTCTACTTCCCCTTTTTTCCCTTTGTAGGGTGGAAAGGCTGAAATTCCACAGCTTTTAGGAAAAAAGGGGTGCTCTCCTCGTTGAAACAATTTGTGGGAGAAGAAAACAAATCCCATTTGGGGGGGAAAAATATAAAATAAATGAAGATATCAATATCCCTTTCACAGTGTTCCCCTCCCCTGCTCCCAGTGTTCTCTCCCACTGAGCTTTGGGGATCTCTGCCCCAGCATTTCTGCCCTGCTTCATCTTTCACTTTACATTTCTCCCTTCTGGAAACTTTGGCAAAATGAGATTTGAGAACAACTGTATGGAGAAAAGGGTCTATTTACTCCAAGCTGTTTTCCTGGAGGTGCTTCTCGCTGCATCTTGAACCAGAAAACACAGGAATAAAGTGCTGGAGGAAATAATTAACTGGCATGGAGACTTGCAAACAGATCTCCCCTTTTTGTGGGTGTAGCTGTAAAAAAAGGACTGCACAGAAAGCCTGGAGGAAGTGAACCAAGCACAGCCACCCAGCTACAAGGTTTTTTTATATATATATATTTTTTCAGAGGGGAACTGGAAGCTCCTTTGACAGAAACAGGCCTAAAATAAACTCTTTTAAAACATTTCAGACCTTGGGAAGCTGCCACTGATCACTGATTTCTAGGCCATCATTCTCCAGAGTAGATTTGGGACTTGTTAGTAATTACAGGTAATGGCAGACTTAGTTACTTAATTGAATTAATATTTAAATACTTGTAACTCAATTTGCATTTTAATTGGCTGGCACATAGCAAAATTCTCATTATTTAAAAACTAGAAAAAAATTAATGTTGTTCCCTTCAGCCTGTCTATAAAACAGCAAACAGATGCAAGTAAGCCTCAGGATCTGAAGGTTAAACATAAATATAAATGATATTATATTGACAAATTGTGATTATTTTTACAGTAGCTGTTAAAAGCAGAGGCTGGATTGGTTATAAACCTGCAATTTCTGGAGCTGTTAAACAAGTGTAAACAACAAGCACAATTCAGGCGATTTTTCTTGCACTGATTTTAGGCACAGTTCATTTTTCCACACTCCCTTCTCAGTAAAACCACGTCTCTATGGGAGAGCTGCAGACAACGGCAGATTAAACAATTAAAATTTAAATTCCTATTGATGCAGTTTCGATAAAAAGCACACCCCAGCTGCTGAGTCTCTGCCACGCTGAAGCAGCACAATAATATTGGGGTTGAAGGTTTATTTTACACGCCAATATTTACGTGCTGCTAGGGCGGAACGAGCACAACTCCTCCAGTCAGGAGCACAATTCCCTCATGGAAAAAGGGACACCGGGATCCCCAAGTGCTTCTCTGCCTTCAATTTCTACAGCAGCAAATAATGATTCGCACCTTGAGCAGAGCATGCAAACCATGATGTGCTGCTACAGCACTTCAAGGCCTCCGAGGCAAGATTTCCAACCTGCTTTTTTTTGAGAATTTTAACTGGAAATGCAACTTTCAAATCTGTTTTATTCGCGCACCAACCTGTAAAATTAAGAACCTGTTATGATCCAGATCAATTCCATGGCTTCGGAGAAGCATCCCAACATCTCTGAATGTCTTTTTCTTGCCATTGATGTAGTAGTTGGAAGAATTGTCTCTATGGGCAGTTCTAGAGACACAGAATTTGCTGTCAGGAATGACTTCGTAATCATCTCCTTCCTGCTTTGAGGAAATACAAAGCCAGAGAAACAATTACTGCAGCTGTGTATTTACCTCCCATTTAACAATTAAGTAGGTAAGTTTAATCATGATCTGTTCAATCATGGACTCTGAGTTGTAGAAGTGAGAGCTGTCTTAAAACTGCATCTCTCCAAAAAAGAGAGAAGAACAAACAAACAAACAAACAATCCTTGGAGAAGAGGACCAAAAATACCCTGAATTGTTGCAACTGAATCCTTCATCTGATGCCTCTCTCACCTCTAACACCAGCTGCTGCTTTGAAAAGGCTGCCTCTATTCCCTTTCCAAAGCCCCCGGTGTCAGTGGCTGTGCTGTCCCAGGCTGGGCTGTGGCTCGGGGAAGCCCTGAGGGACTGCAGAGCTCTCTGCATCCGCAGCTCCTCTTCTCCAGGGCTGCTCTCAGCTCAGCAGCTCCAAAGAGAAAGTGCACAAGATAAAAAAGCCCAGCATTAAAGGTGGGACAAATGTGACATCAGCAGCTTCGAATGAGAGCTTCCATTTACCTCCAGAGCAGCAGCCAAGATAAAGCTGGTGCCAGGCTTTAAAAAGTTAAAACTTGGCCAGATTAACCCCCAAAAGCTCTCAAATTGCTCTCTGCTACATGCAGAGGGGGTTTAAATCAAACTCAGCTTCTGGAGGTTAACACAAAGGAAAAAAAAATTTTAAAAAATTAAATAGATTAATTTTTCAATCTAATTATTATAAATATAAAAGGAAAAAAAATAAATGTCTTTTCAAACAGTTCCTAAAAAAGGCTGCAAATGCTGCAACTTTATTAAGACCATTTTTGAAATTTCAATGTACACTTCCCACCTTTTTGGTTGACCCTAAATTTAAAAGTTTGGATATGTGCATGAAAAAGAAATTTAAATTAAGAGAAATAAATTCTTTGTATCGCAATTGCAAAAAATCAATAAAAGAGTGCTAAAGTTTATATCAATACAAAAAGCAGCAAGCAAAATAAGTATTTTTTAAATGTGCCAATACTTTCTATTTTATTCAAACAAAATATCAGCTTCAAAAAAATTTAGTGGTAAAACGTGGAGTCCAGAATTTTTGCTGAAAAATCTGTTATAAAATTGCAGGCGTGTTTACAGTATATAAAGTGTAAATAAGTTTCAGATTTATTATATATTTTTTCTAAATTTAGATAACCTAAAATAGTTTCTAATTGGTTTGAAAAGTTTTGCTTAAATAGATTTTATTTCTTAATACACGTTTGTGTTATACATTTAAGAATAAATAATATGTCCAAATACAGACTTATAATTTTTTATTTAATTCTTTTAATTGCAGAAATAAGTTCTATGTACTTGAGGTAAATGAGATTACAAACCTAAAACGACTTCTTCTTAAAATGATTACTAAAAATTTCTAAATTGTTGTAAAACAGACATATACCACATATTAGTCTTACAGCAAATAAAAAAACAATCCTTACTAATATTTTAAGAGCTGCATTACTCAACAGAGGATTTTTTAAAAGTTAATTAACACTGATGGTTTATATCCCAAAGGTAAACTGATCATGCCATGAAGTTTTCCCCAGCTCCAACTAAAATAAGCAAATATTAAGTTTTTCAGATCCTTTAAAGGAAAAGCCCCGGCTGCCCTGTTGTGCCTGGAATCATACATACCTTGTCAGTGATCTTTTGGAAGTGAACTTCCACAGAACAGCTCTGGATGTCCTTGTGCTCATCAGAATTATGGATCAGCACCGAGAGTTTTTTGGATCGGATTTTTTGGGCGCGATAGCCAAACACAAAAAGCAGGGAATCAATGATATTGGATTTGCCACTGCCGTTCGGCCCGATAATACACGAGAAACGCTGCATAGAGAAGGGGAAAAAAGTGATATTCAAAGGGAAAGAAATCCTGCCCAGTGTCCATCACCCATTTAAAACACAGTTATTCCTCGGGCATGCAAGTGTTTGAGAGCTCAGCTTTTGCTGCCAAAGGTAAAAGTGAATAAAAGCCCCACACCTCAGCTCAGCTTTCTCAGCTGAACTGGTTAACCCAAAGCCCTGCACTTCGCAGGCTTCACAAGCAAAGTTTCATGCTCAGCCACGTAAGTCTCTTGTGGGCACTAAAAAAATATTCTCTTTCTTCAAACACAGCCCTAAAAGTTCTCCTGCAAACGAAATCAGGAGAAAAGTGAGCTTTTCTAAGCTCTGCTGACAAATTAAAATTGCACAGCATTGGAAAGTAGCACTTAACTGTTTTCTCTACTTGACTCAGAATATTACTATCAAAATATTTCTAAACCTTAAATATTTTTTCAGTTATTTTCAGGTCAGCCTAGATGAAAATGCAGGAAGGAATAATACCACCCAGTGAAGTCTTACCTCCAGTTCAAAACTACTTAAGGTAAAAGAAAGATACCTTGTGAAAAGGTCCCAGCGTTTGCTCCCCTGCATAGGATTTGAAGTTCTGGTTTACAATGTGAGTGATCATGAGCCGAGGAGCACCAGGTTCACTGGTCATTGCTGGCAGTGGGGGAGGAGGGATGCTACCCAAAATCTCTTCTAAACTTCGGTTATCCACCACCTCCTGTGAGGCTGCTAAAACCCATCCAAATAAACAGAAAGAGGGAAAAAAAAAAAAAAAAAAAAAAAAGAACTGTGAGCTCTCAATGATTTGACACCTTTTAAAATGTTCAGCCGAAAAAGCAAACATCACTTCTGTCTGAATCAAAGCTACATTTTGGCCTGTAATTATTAGTATGAGCTGAGTGGAATTAAAATTCTTCTTTCCACAAACAAAATGTTTTTTAAGAGCTACTTAAGATGTCCCATCGCTGGGTTTGTTCTTTCATTATGTAATTCTTATTCCAACACACTTTAACAGGCCCCCTGCAAGTCCAGCAGCTCCAACCATCACAATAAATCTACAAATCTGAAGCAGGCAAAGCCTTTCTAATTATTAAGTGCAAAGCCACATTTCAGGCGTGCTCCAGAGTCACTGTGCAAGATTTGGGGATCTCTGCACGAGGCTCTGAAAGCTGCAGTGACAGCACGGCTGCTCTGCAAAGACAGGAAGTTTGTTACGAAAACAAACTGGCCCCCTGGATATCAGCAGAGCAGCTTTTCCCCAGGCACCAGCAGCTCCTTCTTCCAACAGGCAGCAGTTTCTGCCACCAGTTTCAATGTATTCACCTATTTGTCAAATACCTGCCTTTAAGAACTGCACATCTGGCTCCCTAAAAAGTCACACAGCTGCTGGGTTTTCAGATTTTTTCTGCAAAAGCTCAACTGAAGGAATTCAAGAAAATACACTGCTTCGTGAAAAAGAAAGTCAAATCGTTTTAAGAGTTAAGTAAATAAACTTGACATTTATTCCATTCCAAGAAACCCATACCATTGGCTGCCTATAAATTTGAAAAATCCTGCTGTTGTACCACAATCTTAAGTACAATGTTCCAGATCAGGGCTCCGAAATAGGCTTTATTAGGAGAAAGTCTACAAATTGCTTTTGCACTTGTACTGGGCCAAACCCTGTAACTCTTCGCAAGCTCTTTTGACCATTTTAAAAGCAATTCAAATTTGCCAGGGGTTTCAGCTTTACCCTGTAAAAGGGAAAAGAGCAAATCCCATCTGGGAGAGCTGGTAAATTCAAGTTGCTGCTAAGGAGGCTCAATCAGCACCACACAGCCAGAGCAGACCTACCTTGGGGAGGTTCTTTGCCAGGCTCCCTGGTGCCTTCATTTTCCACTTCCATGTCACTGGAGGATTCCTCCAAGGGCTCCCTGCCCTTCCGATGGGCTGCAGTGGAGGTTTTGGTGCTCTTGCCTGGCACGGTCCCTGGTGGCTGCTCCCCTTCCATTCCAAGCAATCAAAACTACTGAAGGGCTCTATCTCCTTTGCTAACACAAACAAGAAAACCCCGTGATCTCAGCACTGAGCTACAACCCCCCGAGGAATTTACCTACACCTCTCCTCAGATGTTTGACTCATTTAGAAACTTAAGACTGGGGGTATTTAGAAGACAAGAATCCGAATTTGAAACAAAATATCGAGGTTAGCTTCATAAGGATATATTTTAAGATACTTCACCCCCCAAAACGAGGGGCTGAGCCTGATCTGTACTAACTGCACGGATCTACCTGCTGCCAACTCGGGTGGACGCGCTCAGGGCAGTGACTTTGCTCACTGAAAGCCACCGTGGTGCTGGGGGCAAAAGAGTTAAAGACACATTGAATAACAAACCGAGGAGCCGCATGCCTCTACTCTCTCGGAAGAACTCGTTGTATTTCAGACCTGACACTCATTTTGCTTTCAATAATCCGTGCTAAATATTTGTATGTATATATAGAGATTGATAAACAGATAGAGAAACAAAAGACCGGCGTGATTACAGCAAAGACTCGACTCTTAAATAATTTAAATCAACACACTCCGCTCACAAAATACAACACAACCCCTCCTGCCAGCATTCAACATTTCACAGAGAAAGCAAAACGAAATACCTTCTTCTAGCCAGGATGTTAAAGTGATCTGAGCAAGGGCGAGCGTTACAAAAGCCATCAGCTGGCACTTCAGCACAGCTCCCCAAACGGGTGACGAGAAAGCACCCGATGAGAAGAAAAGACGAGTGAGGAGCGAAACTCTCCCCGAAGAGTTGAAATCGCAGCAAGTGGCGAAGTGAGTTCCCAGAAAACCAGACATGAGAAAGTTTACTTCTCACAAGATAAAAAACTGACGTGGTTAGAAAGTCATCTTACAATTGGTGCCAATCATTTGACGTTTTCAGACCTACCCCCAACCCACACTCTCATGAGAGTCCTTCATTTGGGACAATGGGGGAGGGGGGAAATGAGAGACAGAACTCATTTTCTGGCAATTTGAGTCCATGCCCCCGTTCAGAACTGTTCCGCAATGGCTGTCTCAGACAATTACAGCCTCTCAAAGCACATTTAGTTATTATTTTTTTCCCAAACTGCTCCACTCCAACAAAATTGTGCAATATAGACCTATTTACCTTCCCAACCCTTCCCCCGCTCGGATACTTCACCCGAATGAACAAGCCGAACTACTTGACCTCAGCTTTTAAAGCGCGATAAATCAGTTGCCACATAGTCTCTAACAAATTTAACAAATTCGTGCCCAGCCCCTCCCCCGAGCCAGCTCGAAGGTGTTTGGTGAAAGCATCTCTCCTGCCAAGCGCCCTTTTCCTTACGGGGATGGCGAAAAAAGAGCCAGAGACGGACAGAAAAGCTTCCTTATTAACAGCTGCTTAAACCTGATAGCGACAAGCCCTGTCAGTGACAAATCTGAGGCTTTTTTACAGCCTAACGAGCCCGACTGCACCCTTGTCACGCTCTTTCCAAGTCACAGAATCCCAGAATATTCCAAGTTGGAAGGGCTCATCGAGTCCAGCTCTTTCAAGCGAATGGCCAATCGTTAAAGGCTTTCTTGGCGTTTTTCTCTCATCCTTCAAGTATCAAAGCAGCAGGCAGAGCCGGGGCTCTGCTCTAAGAAGGGTCCCTGCTCTAAGCGGACTAAAATCGGGTCTCTCCTCTACGAAAACGCGTCCCTGAACTTCCCCGTCCGCCGCGGATCTCCGAGCCGCGGTCCCCGGGGGTCCCTCAGGGCACAGCGGGAGCCTGGGGCTGCACAGCCCCTCTGTGACCCGCTCCTCACAGCCCGGTGCCGACAGCAGCCGGGACGGACCCGCCGTGCCCGGAGCCCTCGCGGGGACCCTCAGCGGGGCAGCCCGGCTCGGGGAGAGGCGCTGCCGCCGCTTTTGCTCGCTCCGGGCGAGGAGGGAAGTGGGGAAAGAAGGCGCGGGGCAGAACCCGCCGTTCTCTCAGCACCTCCTGCCACCCTCTCAGCGTCTCCCGTCTCCCCCTCAGCACCTTCTCCTCAGCACCCCCTGTCTCCCCGCTCAGCACCCTCTGTCTTCCCTCAACACCCCCGCCTTTCCTCTCGGCAGCTTCCCTTCAACACCCCTTGCCTCCCCCTTAGCACCTTCCTCTCAAAAGTCTTTTTCTCCCCCTCGGCATCCCTTGTCTCCCCTCAACGCTCCCAGCATCTCTCTCCTCCGCATCGGCACCATCGCCTCAGCACCCCCTGCCCGGGGCAGCCCCCTGAGGGGGCCTCCCCCGCCGCGAAGCCCCCCCAGCCCCACCGCCCTGAGGCGAACCACCATCGCTTCCTCCCGCCGAGCTCGTACCTGCTCGTCCCGGCGGCTCCCTGCCCCGGCGAGACTGCGGCAGCGCGGGCGGCTCCGGCTGCTGTAGAAGCTCGGTCGCTTCCACACTCGAAAATGGCGCCGAAACGGCGAACTCGAACCGAAATTCGTTAGAAAAGCGCGGGGCAGGCTGGGACGGGAGGGGCCGGGCCCGCGGGTTTGAACGGCACCGCCGCCCCCGCCCGCCATCTTGTGTTCGTTACGGCAGGGAGGGGAAGCGCCCAGAAATCCGCCGGGAGCGGCTTTTTCTGGGGAGAGGGAGACGGGTGGGAGACATTAGGGGGTGAGGGTGACGCGGTGACACAGCCCCGCGGCCGTGCCGGCGGAGAAAGGGTTTAATTTTAATTTTAGAAGTAGGTCAGTGGGCGGCGCTTGGTTGCTGGGCGACGCGCGCCGGTTTGAAAATAATAAAAAAATTATTTAAAAAAATTCTAAAGCGAAAAAAATTTTTTAAAATTGTGACAGCGCGGCGATTTTGAAGCGGGTTTAATTAATTAACGGGCGGCGCCGTGGCACCTTGGGGGGGGGCCGGGGGAACCTGTGAGGTGGCGGAGGAGGATGAAGTCTCGCGAGAAGTCGCCATAGAGACGGCGGCGCTTGGCGGCGGGGGGAGCGGGTCCCGCCGCTCCTGAGGCGACGGGAGCGGGAGGCGGGATCGTCCCGGGCTCCGCCGGGAGCGGCAGGTGGGGGCGTCCCGGGCTCCGCCGGGAGCGGGCTCCGGCCGCCGCTCTGCGCGCTCCCTCCCGCTGCCCGCGCAGGTAAAGCCGCGCTGGGGAGGCGGCGGCCGCCGTCCCCCTCCCCTCGGCTGAGTCACCGCCGCGGTGGGCGAGAGGGTCGGGAGCCGTGACCCCCAGCTGGGCGTGGGACGGACGGATGGAGGGGAGGGAGAGCTCCGGGGGACAGCTGAGGGCCGGGCGGGGGAGCCCCGGCTGCTGGTGGCCCTGAGCGGGGG